>JAOTQP010001286.1:148026596-148039357 GCA_026413545.1 Cichladusa arquata | reverse complement strand
CAGAATTTCTGAGTGATACAGAATGGGCTGACTCTGGAACTTAAGTTTCCAAAATGATACTCGGATTTTACATTTCTGGCCTTAGTGCCTTTTCCAACATAAGAATACAAGTAAAATTCAGTCAAATATCTGGGAAAAAAATGGAGAAACACATTTCCTAGTCCATAACACAGATTCCTGAGGGAATCAGGTTTAATAATGTCCTTCCAAATATTTTCCAGAGTAAAAATATATTAAATTAAACAATTTGGTTAATAATTAAATATATGTAATTCAATAGAACTCAAGTAAAATAGTTATATACAAATATTTTGTGTTTCAAATCTCATTTACATGAGGCCATAGAGTAAGTTCATATGTCACAGAGGAAGAAGCCCTTGGTTTTTAATTGGTAGAAAAGCAAAACATTAAGTAGTAATAGGTCATTAGACCACACATTAATTATTAGAACTCAACAATAAAACCAAATTTTTTTTTCTCAGCAGCCTCACATTTAATCTTATGGATTATCTTTTTGAAAGTGAAGAGAAATCCCACAAGACTAAATGCTCTTATTAAAAGCAGCACACATTTGTCTGCTAGATTGTCTTTTAACAGTTTATGGGTGGACAAAACTATAGTTCAAGAGACTAAAACTACTCAGAGCTGCATCTTGTCCTTTTACTCCTACAAAGAGAGCAGAGAATTCCAAGTCTTCAAACATATCCAGCTCTCCCAAAATGACCCAACCCAAGAATATTTTGTTGATTCAACAGACACAGAAGGATGCAGAGGAGGAGCTGTTCTGGTTCTGAGTGCTCCTCTTTCTCTGCAGTGATTAATGCTTTTTGTATTGTCACATATGTCCCGAGATCAAAACTAACCTTTAACAATGCTCATTTATTGCTCTTCTGTCTTTTCTGGCACAAGAAGATTATTATTATGGGAAAACTGCCTCATCTAAACCAGGAAAAATAATTTTTCAACATTAAAGTTAATTTGGCTTTAAGCAGGACTTTTTTCATGCTTCATTCTCTTTCTAGATAATTTCAAACAATGACAATAATTACAAGTTGTTTTGCATGATATTTTGCTTTCAGTTAGTTTAGCAACATGACTGAAAATGAACCTATTGATTTTTATCATTTTCGTTGAAACAGCCTAATACAGATTTTTTTAGGAAAAAAGCCCTGCCAACAATATATTGTGCAATGTTTTCTGAATTTATTCTAGCCCACAACATTGCAGATCAACAGTTTCTTGCGTGTTTCTTTGGCTGATGACAGTTTAAACAGCTTCCAAATCTGATCACATGTTACTATATCTATTTTATTGACTGTTTGTGCAGCCAGGTTGCACAGTGTATCAAAAACTAATCCAGAATAAAATAACTCACCAAAATTATACCTACACTATATATGAATATATATTTATTGATAGGGGGATAAAACAGAGCTGGAGAAGGACTTTTAACTAGGGCATGAAGTGATAGGAAAAGGGGAAATGGCATTAAGATGGAGGGTAGAATTAGATTAGATATTAGGAAAAAACTCTTTACTGTGAGGGTGGGGAGGCCCTGGCACAGGCTGTGCAGAGAATTTTGGAGGCCTCATCCCTGGAAGTGTTCAAGGTCAGGCTGGATGGGATTTGGAGCAACCTGGTCTAGTGGAAGGTGATGATCTTTAAGGTCCTTTCCAATCCAAACTTGATTATATGACTGAATAATTACTTGGCAGCTTAAATACTTCCTTATTCTAGTTCACCAAACAGTTGCTGATCTGAGTCATTCCAGCACAGTGCCTACAGTTGTTGGAACAACCAGATGGAAACTTGTGGGAAGGGAAAAGGGACTAAATTTGTCTAAGTTAGCTACAGCAGCAGTACCACTGAATGTGCAAACAAGGAAATAGTTTCATTTTGCTCTGAAAATGAACTTCTTTATATGGAAAATATATGCAAATTGACCAGATGTACTGAGAGGGGAAAACATAGAAGTCCTGATTTAGCAAAGTACTTAAGCACACTCTTAAAGTTAATCATGTGCTTAAGTCTATTCACTGAAGCACTTGACACATGTGTGTGCTTTTGCTGAGTTAATGTAATAAAGCAGAGACCATAATGATAGTCCTAGGATAAACAGACAGGCGGAGTTGTTAAAAACAAAGCATGTGTGAGCTCCTGCTTCCTATATCCCATCCCCAAATAGGTCTCTGGAGCAGAGATGCATCTCACACTGCAGGCACTTCTCCCCTTCCCTTGAGGGAACTCAACAATTAATTTAGACAAGGCAGCAAATGCTCACAAATCCCAGGTTCAGTGGCATGAGTTGGCATCATGGCTGAAAGCTGCTTTGCTTTCTCTTGGTCTGGGGTTTGCAAGTTTTTGGGGAGAAAAATGCAGAAAGATTGATGTCTCATGAAAAATTATGATCTCATCCCCTAAGAAGAAGGCCAAGCCTACAGAATGCTCAATACTGGTCCTTATTAAAACCTGATGAGCAGTTGCTTCCTGCTTACTACCTGCTAAAAATCCCCAAACAAATGTGTAGAATCATGGAATCATTAAGATTTGGAAAAACCTCTCAGATCTTTAAGTCCAACCATTAATCCAGCACTTCCATTTACACATTTACACACATTCTGAAATTTCCAAGGGTGGTGATTCCACCACTGCCCTGGCCAGCCTGTTCTGATACCCGACCACCCTTTCAATGAACAAATTTTTCCTGATATCCAGTCTAAGGATCATGCAGGGGAGCTTTGTTCAGACTAGAGCTATTGTTCCTAAAATGAACCTACACCCCCGAAATCAGGCAAGCAGTGGTGCTTCAGAGAGGCACTGTCACCACGAAAATTAAACATTCTTGATAGAAAACATGAACCCTACTTTTCATTAATGAGCATCTACATGGTCCATGCTCATTAATTACTAAATGTGTGAGTGAGCCATAGGTGAAGAGACCTGTGATGCTGTGGAGCCCCCAGTCCTGGAGATGGTCAAGACAGGCTGGATGGAGCTTTGAGCAGCCTGGTCTGGTCCATGGAAGGGGGGATGGAATTAGAAAACCTCTAAGGTCCCTTCCAACCCTATCCATTCTGTGGTTCTAAGATTCTAAATTTAGAACTTTGCTTATAGTTGTCTGCAGGTGGAGGAGATGTCAAAGCTCCTGTGACACTCAGGGGAGATTAGGTCCATGTACTTACAGAAACCTAGAAAGTGAAAGAGCTCATCCTATAAAAAGACTGGCTGTTCCAGCTAAATTCTTGCTCATTTTTGTGTATCACAGAGTTCAACTTTCTTGTTTTCCATGGGATGCTCACATGTGGGTACTTACATCTAAATCTTTCACTGAATCCTATTCTGAGTGAGTTGAATTGCTCAAGACACTCCTGTGGAGTGGAACACATAAAGTTCATCTAGTAAATATCTGGGTTTACTCTCTTCTCTGGGAAGCTGGTTGTGTTGAAGACAGTACACTTGTGGTCAATGTGACAGGCAGCTAAACTCCACAGAGATGTTCACTCACACCCACCCAGTGGGATGACAGAAAGAGTCAGAAAAAAGCTAAAACTTGTAGGTTGAGTTAATGCAGTTCAGTAGGACAGAAAAAAAGAAGGCGAAATTATAATTAGAGTAAAAGATTATACAAAGATGTGATGCACAATTTATCTCCACCTTCTGACTGAGGCCCAGCCAGCTCCTGAGCAGAAGCTGCCACTCACTGGTCAACTCTGAGTTTTATTGTTCAGCATGATGCCATAAGGTGTGGAATTTCACTTTGGGTCAAATGTCCCAGCTGTGTCCCCTCCCAGGTTTTGTCCACCCCCAGTCTCCTTGCTGGCAGGGCAGTATGAGTGAGAAATCCTTGCTTAGTGCAAGCACTAAACAATAACTAAATCATCTGTGTTATCAACATTATTCTCACCCTAAATCCAAAGCACAGCACTGTTCCAGCTACTACAAAGAAGATTGACTCTATTCCAGGTTAGAACAGGGCAATACTGAGCAAGGTGAATCCTGCTCTGACCAACTCTGGCTTTTCTTACATCCTGACATTGTGTTGTGCTGATACATAGTCATTGTTTACTTTGTGTCCAGTGGCACTTGACTTTTTTTGTATTTCATTCTTCCACCAGAATTTCAGTTGTTTTCACAATATCTGCAGCTACCAATCACTTTCCTTCCCCCATTTTTCTGCTTTATGCAGGATTTCACTGATTTGGCATTTTCTCAATTTTTGCCTGTTTCTCATAGCCCTTAGCAACCAAAGCCTATTGTAGACCTGAAAACTCATGCCAAGACATTCAGAGGGATTCTAGGATGTGAGCCAACTATCATTCCAAACTTAGATGCAACTTAAAATGTTTTCCATTTTTTCCCCCTTCTTTTCAACACTGTCTTTTCCAGGATTTAATATTCCACCTGCTGTTCAGTCATCACAGAATCATAGAATCATAGAATGGTTTGAGTTGGAAGTGACCTTAAAAATCATCTTGTTCCATCTCCTGCCATGGGCAGGGACACCTTCCACTAGACCAGGTTTTTCCAAGTCCTGTCCAGTCTGGACTTGAACACTTCCAGAGATGGGGAAGCCACAGCTGCTCTGATCAACTTGTTCCACTGTTTTCACACTTTCACAGTAGAGAATTTCTTTATAAATGGGTTCTACCTAACAAAAGTACTGTGATCACTCACACCTTATTGCACAGAACCATTAATTTACCCATTAAATCCTCACAGCTGTTTTACTGGAGTAAAGTGACATATACTTATCATCAATTACTGTCAGAAAAAAAAAAAAAAAAAAGGAGAATAATTCTTCATTAATTCAAAGAAAGGCCAAAATGAAAACCAAAAATATGAATCAAGTGTACATAAAAGTAATTTACTATTTCCTTTTTGGAAAGGAGCTAAGGGAGGCAGGACAACTTTTGGAGAACAGTTCATGGATTGAAAAGGAACACGTTGCCTTTACTACTCCCATTTAGCATCTCACACTCTTCAGAGGCAGATTTTAATAACATATATGCAAGATGCACATTCATGATTGTAGGCATTCAGCTGAAAAAAAAATACATTAAATTAATTTAAAATAGAGGTGAAGATGACAAAAAAAGATTTTGTGTCTATAAATAATAACTAAATCACTATAAAATGTTGCTGCCAAAAACTCTGTTGCAACTGGTGTAAAGTTGCAGTATGGAGCAAATGTGTGTGGGTTTGACTCATTGCTTGTGCTCAAGTCATGCAATACCACCAAAATATTCTATATAAATACAATTTTGTTCACTTTTACCTGGACTTGATAGACTGCAGGACAACATAAAATCAGATCCCTTTTATTCACTCCCTTATCAGTCAGTTTATACTTCCTTTTTGCGAGGAAAAAAAAAAAGACCTTGAGTTTACAAAACATGAAAAAGTTTATTCTTGTTACTTCCATCTGCCTATAAATTTTGCACTGTCGTGCCCCTATTGACTGAAGGGAGTTATTACTGACTTAATGTCTGGTCAGAAAAAGGCCTTTTTTAACACAGCTGCTTTACAAGGTAATCTTGATGTCTGCACTGGCTACAGGACGCATTTGCTGAATAATAATGTTGGACATGGTGATATTTTACTCGGTGCAGGCATAAATGGATGCAATCGCATTGACTTTTCCAATATGTACTTTACACACCAGATTTCCTCTGCGTATGAAATAATAATTACTCATTCATATCCTGTGCATGGGGGAGCTGCAAGCTCCTAGCTGAAGCCTGGCTGGGTTTTGTAACAGCCTAGACTGGAAGAAAGAGCTTTAATGAGAAATCAGTGTGACTTTAAAATATACTAAATTAGGATTTTCAGGAGCTGGTATCTACAGTGCACATCTGAGGAAATCACTCTGGGTTCCTGTCAAAGGTAATAGAGAGCTCATTTGTGTAGTCAATGACTTCAGGATGTGATTCATCTCCTTAAACAGGCACCTGCATTCAGTTCAATATAAATTCTGTTGACCGGCTTTTTACTGACTATTTTAAGAGCCTGAAGAACTGTCTCTGAAGCAGATGCCCTGCTGCAGATATCTGGAATTAGGTGAGGGGAATTCATCAGTGTTCTAAGTCTCTTGTCTGAGGATTCCAGCCTGATGCTACTGCTGTGTTCAGGTTTGGCTAAAATTTGGGGTAATTAAAGAACCCTTAGAAAAATTAATACCTTTTATTACAGAAAATAAAGACTGTTCAACACGTGAGCAGTGGCAGTTAAGCTTTTATTTCTCTTGTATTCAGAGAACTGTAGAATCCTTACGGTTGGAAAAGAAGTGTAAGATTTTCAAGTCCAACCATCAACGCAGCAAACCCACTCTGTTCAGCACTAAACCACGTCCCCAGGTGCCATTGCCACACGTTTTTTGAACTCTTCCAGGGAAGGTAACTGTCCAATCAGGCTGCCTCTATTTCAGGACTTCTGTTGTTTCTTCACCTCAAAATCTACTGTAGCTATAGGAAGCTAAAAGGACAGAATTTTTAATTTAAATTATTCTCAGTCAGTTATGCTTTTGGAGTGGTTTTTCCCATGACTTCTTTCTCACACAGCAAAGGACTGTAAGATCTGTTTGGCTGCTTTTGAATGGTCTGCATTACCTCCAGTCTGTGAAAACAAGACCTTCAGCAAAAATGCATCTCTGAAAATGCATCAAAATTATTTTATGACTTTGTCACTGCTTAGTTTGTGACATCATGTGAATAGTGTGTGACTAGTGTGAAAGTGTTCCTGGTGAAAATCCAGCTCAGCAAAAAATGTCTCTTTTTAAAATGTCCAAGTCCCACTTGGTAAATCAATGGAACAAAAAAACCCCAGTTTTACATACCTTTCATGTATTGGAGATCTCAGATTCATTCCCATTCAATAAACTTTCCACAGTTCATTTTTTAGTTTAGATGAGAATCAGTATCTTTTCATCAATGCTGGCATGGTACTGCAGAAGAACAAGGAAGGTAAGTGTGATTATACATGATGAAAAGTTAAATGCAAGTGGTATTAAAGAAGAATATCTTATAGTGTCTGCTTGACATTTAATGTCAGATTTTCTCAATTAAAGTAAGATATTAAAGGAGAAAGGTTGGTTTTGATGAACAGCTGAATATTGTGCTTGAAATATCAAACCAATGGGCAATTGCAGAATCACAGAATAATTAGGGCTGGAAGGGACCTCTGGAGATCATCTGGTCCTACCCCCACACCAAGGGAAGTTCACCCACTGCAGGTGATACAGGAAAACATCCAGGTCAGTTTTCACTGTCTCCAGGTGGGTTTATTGCCATGGGAAAAGTCACAAGTAAATTATATGGTAAAGAAACATGGCAGAGTGGGAAAGTGAACTCCTTCAAGCTGCAGTTCACCTTGTGTCCAATTTCTGAGTAAGACGCCAAACACTGATGAAGTCCCAAAACACAGCTTAGTCTGACATTGCACAGGAAAGAATACATCAGGTAGGACTTAGGTGAAAACCCTGCCAGACATCCCAGCCTGAAAACAAGCAAGGATGGGTTTGGGACACACCACTTCTATTTTCTGGCTTTAAAATTCATACTAATTTTTCCAAGTCCTATTAGTAAAGTAGACATAAAATTACCTCTGTGATTCCAGACTATCATCAAACACTTTGACACATCTGCTAAGTGTATGTTAGAGGAGCACAGCTTGCTTCCACCCCTTTCCTTTTCCAGCTTGCTTGCAGATTATTGCTTGCACTCATTCGTTCATGCAGCTCCAAGCACAGTTTGCTGGATGGGGACTCTGAATTGTCAGTATTGCAGAAGCACCAGTAACCTCAATTTACTTGAATGACCAGTGAATCAAGCTAAGTATTTGCAATTACACCTGCATGTGTGTGCTTGGGCCATGAAAGGCAACTTATTTCCTTGTAGATGAAAAGCCTCTCTGTATGTGAAGGATTATTATTATTCCTTCAAACCACAATCCTTAATTTAGAGATCTGAAGTTATTACAACAACAAGACACATTTGTCATCTGCTGTGGGTATTACTTAAAAAATTTATGCTTTGCTGGTTTAAATATGCATTCAAAACACTAAAGGCTTTTTGTTCAAACATTAAGATTGGACTATTACACTGAAAATCCTTAGTAATAATTAATGTTATGATTTCAGCAGTAAAGCTTCTTGAGCTGAGAACTGAGGGAGGCGTAGGAGATGCAGTTTGACAGACAGTTGATTAATATTTTGTGGGTTTCTCTGCTTTTTTTGCCAATTCCTTCAGGCACGTGTCAGACTTACAGCTTCAGTGGGACCTGATCCATTCCCAAATGATCTGGATTGCCACAGTAAAAGGACAGAGTAGGTCAGTACTGAGTGAATTGGATCTTTAAAGGTTCAGATTTGATCTCCTCTCACTTTGTGTAATTATTACTCCTTGTGTGGTGTGGATCTTGACTTGTTTCCTCATAGGGTTCTTCTTATCACCATGGCCATGGCTTCTCTTAGTGTGGCAAAGGTGTTGGGCTGACAGACTGGGCAGGGTGGCAGCCACTGTGGGGAAGGAGGGGTCACACTGATGCTGCTGCCACCTCAGTATTTCCTGGGAAAACAATAGAAACTCCTTGATTTCACCATGCATGGATTTTTCATGAGCAATGCATTTAATGCAAGGGAAACAGAGAGACCAGAGATTACTTTTGCTGTTCTCACTTACTGGTGAAGTATTATGGTGCAACAAGGGAATTAAAAGTTTTGATGACTCTGGTCATTTCACTCATCTAATTGAAGCATTTGTACATTGTCTCCAAAGTATTTATCTCAGCTCTTTAGTTTGTTCAGATTTTTTTCATTTGTTGACATATCTTTCTAATGCAGTATCAGTGTCCTAAAAATCTCAGATAAAAATATAAATGAGAAAGAGGATTTTAAAGGATTATGATTTTGGCATATGGTCAACCTGCTTTGTAATTAAACTGCTAGTGAAAAGTTTTAACATCTTTTTGAACCCAGAAATATCAAAAAATTCCTCAGTCACAGCAAAGAAGCCTCCTCATTAGACATCTCTAAGTTGCAACTATTGTACAAACCAAAGGTTGTTTGTTTATTGGAGTAAGTGATGTGTTTACATATTACTGGAGTCAGTGGTAGATCATGGAGGGGTTTTGAAAGATGAGACTATAACCAAAGAGAGAAGAGAGTTCATGTGTTTTTGTGCATGGCTTAGAATCACAGAATGGTTTGGTCTGGAAGAGACTGCAAGGATGACCCAGTTCCAGCCCCCTGCCATGGGCAGGGACATCCTCCTCTAGATCAGGTTTTTACAAGCCCCATCCAACTCAGCCTTAAACACTTCCAGGGGTTGGGGATGCACAACCTCTGTGGGAAACCTGTGCCAAGGACTCAGCACCCTCACAGGGAAGAATTTATTCCTGATATCCAATCTAACTCTACCCCTCTTCAGCTTAAGGCCATCCCCTTTGTCCTGTCATTCCATGCCCTTGATCAAAGTCTCTCTCCATTCTTCCTGCAGGGCCCCTTTAGGCACTGGAAGGAACTTTAAATCCTCCCTGGAGCCTTCTCTTCTCCAGGCTGAACTGTCCCAACTCTCCCAGCCTGTCTCCATGGGACAGAATCTCCAGCCCTGCCATCAACTTGGTGGCCTCTTCCTGACTCATTTCAGCAGGTCAGAGTCTCCAGGTGTGTCTTGCTTAGCCTTGAGCACTGAGAATTTATTTTTGTGAAAGGTAGGGTATCCCAATGGTGATGATTTTATAAGTTATTTTGATAAATGTGAAAAACAAAGGATGATCATTGTAAGAGAAATGAAAAGCAGATTAAGCTGAGTGGAGCAAAAAGATGAGAGAGTAATATACAGGCATGGAGAGAGACAGAATAGGAGCCACAGAGCTGCAAGCAACAGGCAGATACTCAGGGAAGAGTGCAGATGACAAAGTGCACGTAAGTATTCATTGCCTTTTTGTTAAGAGTTCACACATCCTCAGACAACCCAAGCAGAGACTCGAACAATGAGACACTACTGAGGGGAAAACAAAAAAGAGCAAGCATGAGTGGCAGGGCACAGACTTTGCACTCAGTCAGTTTATGCTACATTTCAGCTGGTAAGTGAACAATCTAACATTCTCTAGCTCATTCCCAAAGCAAGAGAGGCAGCAACATAAATCTTTAGTGCTGCCCACACCAAGAGCAAGGCTGGAAGAAACCCTGTCAGCGAGCCCTTCTTTCAGCCACAAGGCAGCCAAAACTCTCTTACAAGAAGATCTGACCAAATGTCTTTCTGACCACATCTCTAGGAACACCCAGCTATGAAATCCGTGTGTCAGCTCTGTGAAATCCTCCATGCACCTTCACCTTCCAAAGGAGAATTTCTTTTTTCCCCTTAGCACTTGCTAAAATTTTACTGTCAGGGTATGTCAGCTCAGTTACTGGAGTACAGGCATTTAGCACCATTTGAGAGATCCTGAGGTGTCCAAATATCCACATGGACTGGCAGATATGACAGAGAAGCCACAGAAGACTCACACCCTTCTGGAAAGGAGATAAGGACAGACAAAACACCATAGGAAGTGTCAGATTGTGTGAATGGTGATGAATGCCATACAATTCACTGAACTGGAACTTTAATGTCGAATCTAGATCTCTTTTATAGAATTTGATAAGTTTTATTGGAGGAATCTCCCCTATCATAGAATCTGAGCCGTGGAATTCTAACTGTGTTGTTCAGCTGTCTTTTGAATAGAATAGAAACAGAAACTAAGGGAATATGAAAACCTCTATGCATGGTGTCTAAACAGGTTAATATCAGAGCAGAAAGTGAGTTTTCCCCACCAGTTGTGGCCAAAATTGAAATGTTGTTTCACGTGTCTAACAGAGCACAGAGCACTTCATGCTCCTTGAAATATTTCTTCATAGTTCTTGTCTTTTCATGGAATCACAGAATCACAGAGTGGTTTGGGTTGGAAAGCACCTCAAAGATCATTTTGTTCCAACCCTCTGCCGCGGGCACTATCCCAGGTTGCTCCAAGCCCTCTCCAGCCTGGCCTTGGACACTGCCAGGGATGGGGCAGCCACAGCTTCTCTGGGCACCCTGTGCCAGGGCCTTGCTGCCCTCACAGGGAAGATTTTCTTCTTAATATCTAATGTAAACCTACTCTCTTCAGTTTAAAGCCAATTCTTCTTCTTCTTCCACTCCATACACTCATGAAAAGTCCCTCTCCAGATTTGTCAGCTCCCTTCAGGTACTGGGAGGCTGCAATTAGGTCACCCCAAAGCCTTCTCTTTCCTAGGATGGAAAACCCCAATTTTCTTGGCCTTTCCTTGTAGGAGAGATGCTCCACCCCTCTAGTCATCCTGGTGGCCTTGTCTGGACTTGGTCCAACAGACTGATCTCCTTCCTGTGCTTGGAACAGCAGAAATGGATGCAGAACTCTGGATGGGGTGTTTTGGATTAACCCTGTGGCTCTAAACCTCTGTGAGCCATAATAACCCAGCATGCCTGTCAAGCCTACATTTCTCTACTGTAACTACAAAAAAAAAAAAGATCATTCAACCCTTTAGATTAAAATATGCACTTACCCTTACTGAATTGCAGTGCAATACTTTCCTCAGTCCACTTTGTCAAGATAATTTTGTTGAGTTTGTGCTAATCTTGTCTTCTGCCTGTCCTCCTGGTAGCCCTGCCCATCACAGCGACATCTACAAATCAGATAAGAATATCTTTTACTTTCAGTGCTGACTCACTGTGCTCTGAAGACTGACTGATAAGTTCCTGGCAGTTCAGCAGGGGATTCTTGTCACAGTGATCTCCTGATAATCACACTACAAACACGATATTTCTACCAATTATGCATTTACATCACAGTGGTTCTGTTTAGATCCTGTTCACAATAAAAATAACAAACATTTCTAAATCTAATACAGAGGATGTCTATTGCTTATTTATGTCTGTGAGGCTTTTACATTCTCACAGTTGATTTTAGAGGGCTTGGCACAATTTTGTATTGACAAATCTATTTTGGTTTTAACTTATCCTTTTGTTACCTTCTAAGTGTTTACAGATAGTTTGGTTATTTGTTACTGTGTCGTGCCAGGAGCTGAAGTTAAACTGACTGGTTTAGAGTTTCTTGGGGTTTCTCTTCTCTCTGAATTTTAAAGATAGATATTATGATTTCATTCTTCCAGTTATCAAGGAATTCATTTGCATTTCATAAGTTCTCAGAAATGCCCATGAAGAAATCTGCAGTTACCTCAGTTTTCAGCCTAAGTATCCTATCATGAAATTCATGAGACCCAAAAGACTTGAAAACTATTTGTTCTGACTGTGAAAGCTTCTGCCTTTTTCCATTGCTTGCTCTCAAATTTCATTTGCAAATTTACTTATGGAGTGGGGCTAAGGTTTTTTCTTTCTTCAAGCAACATGCATGGTCTAAGTTCTTTTCAATTCTGTTCATTTTCCAAACCAATAAAATGCCCTTTTCCAATCTTGACTTGACCTTATGTTTCATAATAACAAGTTATAGCCTATTCTGAATTTCAGAGTATTGTTCTCATTTATTTGCTGATGTTTATGTTCTTACCAGGAACTAAGGAAAGTTTCTGCTGAGTTAATTTAAGAAATGGTTGGCTGTGCAGAGTTTAGCAGCTGTGTAGTGCACAGAAGTCTTTAGCACTTTTTTAACACTTCCCCATTCTCCAGAAATTACTTATGTTGCCTTTAAGGAGCTGGAACAGAGATCACACAGAGTTAGGGGGAATAAAATGGGTATTTATTGAAAGGCCTGCA
>JAOTQP010001286.1:148007351-148020285 GCA_026413545.1 Cichladusa arquata | reverse complement strand
TCCTCTCTCCAGACTAATCAGTCCCAGCTCTCAGATTCTGTCCTCACAACAGAGATGTCCCAAACCCTCCATCCCCTTTGTGGCTTCCATGGGTGATTATTTCAGAATTAAAGATTTTCTGTGCTGCAAATAAACCCTTGCAGACACTCTGACTGGAACAAGAATCTCCTGTAGATCTCATCCTTACAGATCTTCACTGTTGCTTAGGACAAAGCACTGAAGTTTTAAATGCATCTGCTGATGCCAGGGCACCACCAGTGCACTCCAGGGAAAAGCACAAGGGGCCAGCAGACCTTGTAATGAATGCTCATCTTTGGATAACACTTCATCCTCACTTCCCTCTAATTAACACTAAAATGAGTACTCACAACAGGCCACTTTTGCATAAAAAGGAATTCCTGATAGAGATTGGCATTTATAATTAATAGCTAGCCAGCTCAAGTGCTGGCTCTTTACTTTTAAGTGCTCCATTATTATAATTTCTGCTGAAATTCATTGTAATAACACTGATCACAAAGAGGCCGTTTCTCTTTGGTTTAAAGAGCTGTTGCCAATGATGGCAAGGCAAAGATTTGACCTACATAAAAACATAAGGGCACAGGCATGCTTTAGCACTTGGACACATGGAGCTACAAGGGACTTGTGGATCATGGTGACAGCACTCAGCCATGCAGTTGACATGAATTAAATTTTCAAATCCTACAGAAGCCTCTCCTGACTTAATAGTGTTGCAGTGGAACCATCTGAAGTCTTGCCTATCTCACTTGTATTTAAACATTTTAGCTAAAAAACACTTAGGCATTTTTTATTACGAAAATGCCAGAAGTGCTGGGCTTGTGTTTGACCTCCAATTGTCTGACGGCAAGGATGGAATTTTCTAGTCCCCTCCAGTGTCACCTTTTACAGGGTGATGAGATAAAGCCAATAAAACCTTCTGGGAGAAAGTCTTGCTGATCTGTGTAAGAGCAGAAGGTGTTCAGGGGTCTATCCTACACCCTTGACTCACCAGAGTAAGGAAAATATAACACGCAAAATGTATAAACTATTAAATGCACAAAGCAGTCAAGCATTGGCTTGGACATTCTTTGATCCTATAATCTTTGATTAAGAGCTATGGACAATAAAGTTAAAGGTTAATTAAAGAGCAAAACAGCTTCACATTTGTAAAATATAAAATTACCTGTTCAAAAATCTTGTAATTAAAAAAATAATCTAATAATGGTTCCTGGCCAGAGGCAGAAGCAGATTTCTGAGCTAAGCTCAGTTTTACAAGCTAAGGGAAATATTTCACCTAACTCACATACCTAGGTGATGAAAAGTTTAATATAATAATGTGCTCCCAAGGTGAAAAGGGACTCCAATCTCTTTCAGTGCTGCTACAGATTTCTCAGAGATGACTGATACAAAAATAAAACCAATCTTATAAAACCAATGTCCAATTTACTTAGACTTGCTGAGGAAACTCCCTCAGAGCTTCAGTATATGTATATTGCAGGTTCCTTCATCACTCCAGTCTAGGTGGATGAGAAATTATGGGCAGTCAAGAGTTAAAATTACCTCAATTTTTTTCTTTTTCCTTAAAGCTCTCATTGAAAATAAAAACAAATGGAAAGGGAAATAGAAATATCAGTCTGGAGGAAGTTTCTTGCTGTTGATTTCCATAGAGCTTAAGAGAAAAAATTAACCCAAGCAATACCCAAATAATGCTATCCATGTAATCTGCTTATAAATCAAACCATAAACTTTTATAGACTCTGATAGACTGTTCCACTACAAAAAATTGTGATTTTGTACCCAGTAAAACTGGACTAGTCTTGTCACGTGGCACTCACAATCCTATATTACTTCCAACTTTCTCTCTCTCAGAAATAATCCAAAATCCATAATAGAAACTGCATTTTCCATTTTTGTAGCACCTGAAAATCCTGTAGTATATTCCTAAATAAGATTCCAAGTTCATGTGTATGAATAGTTCACCTTTAGGTTTGCAAGGGCAAAAAGAGAAATGGAGTAATTTATTTAGCTGACATTGTGAGGGCATTGACTTTGCTGAAAATAGAGTCCAGATCTCCTGGTTCACAGCCCTGTGCTGGAGAGACCACAGTTCTCTTCACAAGTAACCTCCCAAGAAGCCCATAAAATTCCTAAGTGGCAGCTCTATATATAATGCTGATCCAACATTTGCCGTGGGTAATGTTTTACAGTAGATCTGTTGGAAATAATTTCTTTTACAGCATTCCCCTGTCTCTACCTAGTGATTTATTCAGTCTTTGTTGCCTAGTGTGAATCCTCCTTCGAAAAAACAATATGCAAATCCATAAAAGTGCAACTTCAGGGGTTTTTTTTCTTTCCTTTATTTTTTTTTAAATTTTATTTCATTTTATTCAAATCATAAATCTTTACATTGTGGGAATGAACGTTAAGAAACCTGAAGCTAACACTTCCTAAGCTAATTTATTTTAGCCTACAAATGCTGCATTTTCTTTCCCCTTCAGTATTTTCTGTAAAAATGGAAATGACAAAAGGAAAAGATGCCAAGAAGTTTTTTAATGCAGTGATTGGAAATGGGAGGCTGGACATGAAAATGGCATCCCTCTGGTTACAGTATTTTAAGGACATTTGCTAATCTTTTAATTGGTTAATATTAGTGTGCCTGACTATACCCCACGATAAGACACAGGATTTCCAACAAAAAAAAAAAAAAAAAGTTATTTTTGAAAGGCTGAAAGGGAAATAAATATTTCCTCAGTAAACAGACAACACAAAATATCCCTGTCCTAAAGCAGAGGGCTTGAGAGAAGTAGGGTTTTTTGGGACATGATAGATTAGGAGGCAAAGGTTGGAACTGAACCCAAACCCACACAGGGGTATAATTGATTTAATTAATGCTAGTTATCCAAAAGCCAAGAGTCAAGTTTGAAACTAAGCACCATAGCCTGTATATCAAAGGGGAAATGGTGATTAGCAATCCTAAATAGATTTCTAAGATAAGGAAGGTTTTCAGATTGGAGGAGAGAAGATTAAGATTAATTATAGGGAGAAATTCTATACTGTGAGGGTGGTGAGGCACCGGAATGGGTTAACAAAGCGATTGTGAACTCTGTCCCTGGAAATGTTCAAGACTAAAGGTGGATGGGACTTGGAGAAACTGGTCTAGTGGAAAATGTCCCTGCCCAGGCTAGGGGGCTGGAACTGGAAGATCTTTAAGGTCCCTTCCAACTCAAGCCATTCAATGACTCCATGGTGCATCCTTGAGTAACTTTCAGAAACTTTTGGGTTTGAACTTCCCTTTAGTGGAAATAGAGGTATTTCAAAGTGTGCAAGAGCTCAAGTTTTCCATTTGTATATCAGTGATTTATCTATGCTTTAGCTCTGGCCAATTGCTCCTTTTCTATAAAATATAAATTATATCATGTCATATGACTTAGAAAGATAATCTTTGATTATGTGGGATCAGACACTTCAGCAATGGAGTCTGTGGCATTAAACTAAAAGGAGCTGCAGTAACAGCTATGCAAATAAACTATGAAACAGTTCACACTGGATTGTCCAAATGTGTCTGGAGAAAAAAAAAACTGGGAAAATCTCTTTCCCCTTTCTCAGTCAACCATGAAAATGCACTTTGTGACAAGGCTGGTACATACAGAAATGTAACTTGCCCTAAGCCTACACCTCTCAAGCAGACAATAACAGTGTTGAAAAAGGAAGGTTTGCTGGATTAACACTCATAATAAAGGTGATGTGCTCCACACTTCTCTTTTCTTTGATCTTACTGTATTTTGATGTCTCTCTTTCTGCTTGTTCATGCTCTGTTGGTTTCTTGTTCATTGATGGCTGTCCTTTAAAAAGAATTCCACTCTCTTGCTTGCATCTTTCAGCAGAAAATCAAAAGGAAAGGAGGAAGAAAAGGCTGATGAGCAAGAAGCTGGCTGAGTTTCTCAGAGCACCTCAGGCTTTAAACATAACTCTGCACTGATGCACTGATCAACATCAGAACTGGGTTAGTAGTTCTCCCAAGCTCCTGTGTCTGTGTTTTGGATGTAGCCCAATTCTATGGGGTTTAAAAACA
This sequence comes from Cichladusa arquata, assembly GCA_026413545.1. Taxonomy (NCBI): domain Eukaryota; kingdom Metazoa; phylum Chordata; class Aves; order Passeriformes; family Muscicapidae; genus Cichladusa; species Cichladusa arquata. The sequence continues at coordinate 148,016,216 of JAOTQP010001286.1, read as the reverse complement.
GGGCCAACCAGTCCCATCTCACCAAAACCTTCCTTTAGGTGGCCTAGAAGTCCCATACCTGGGTAAGAGATGAGCTGATCTGGAAACCAAGAGAAAAGGCTCTCTGGACATGCCATTACACAAACCCACAGGTCACAGAATTTAGACTCAGTCATTGGGATTAAACATCACTTTTAAACAATTATTCTTATCCTGACTCCAGCACTCCCAAGGCAGTGCTGCTCTTGAAGATGACACCAGTGAAGAAATAGCAATTTAATCACTACTATAGATTATTATTATCTAAATTTTAAAAGGAAAGATTGCATGCTTCAGGCAATCCTTTATGCTCAGGGGAAGATTAAAAAATCCCTGGGATTGCTCCTGATTTTTCCCATTTTCTTCTCAAGTTACCATGATCTCCCCTTTTCAGTTTTGATCAAATTTTCTCTGCAGACTGATTTCATGCAGTGCCTGGGACCATTGACTTCTCATAATTTCCTTCTAGAAATAAACAGCCAAAAGGTTTTTGTAAATAATTTGTTGAGTGGGCCCCCATCTCATCCTTCACAGGGTCTGAAGTGTTGAATTACAGATTTTTACCTCCAATCATTGATTTTGCCTCTTTTTTTTGAAGAGATGGTGTCCTAGCTGTTGTTTAATCTTGGCCTTGCTATGCCTTGGTTTACACATTTTAAATTTAGGGATGGTAATAATAATAATAATAATAATAATAATCTGTGACCTCTTTCTCTCCTGGGAAAACCAGAAAATTAATTAATGAATATACTTGAAACTACCCTCTGAGAGGGAATAAGAAGAGTACTGGTCATGTCTATATAGTTAGAGAGGCCCAGGAAATTAGAGCTTAATTTTTCAAGTGGTAACCAGTTGTTAATATGAGGATTTCATAGAGCTTGGTATTAAAATATGTATTTTGGACACCTGTCTTTTCAAAAGAGCCTGACAAAGAATTTTTAGCAGAGACACAATGAGAAATGGCTGTCAAATGAACCTGTATGTCATTAAAAAGAGAGGAAATTTAATGCTATGACTCATACATGGAGCTGAAGTAGTCTGTCACAGCAGCCCAGGGCAAGAGTCTCTTATTCCTGGCAGCACAAAGCCCAACTGATTGATCCCAAGGGCTTCTGAATTCAGCAGAAAGACTCCCAAGCTACCTCAGACTAATTAGTTCTTCTGTTGGTCTGAATGTTGTCAGTCACAAGAGGCTTTGAATAACAGGACTTAGAACTGCTGGCATGAATAGCAAAATACTGAATTTTTCCAAACCACCTGAAACATCCTGGGGTCCTACAGAAAAGCTGACTACAACTACAGCAAGGTGTTGCATAAATTATAAGTTTATCAAAGGTGAGAGCAGCACAGGATGTGACTCTTTGTGTTAATGTCACAGCAGGGAGAGCTGGCAGAATGTATGGGAATTATGCTAATGTATGAGAAAATTTCAGGATTCTCCTTCCTCTAAAAGTTGCTCAGTGCCTGAAGGGAGCCTGAAAACTGTTTGTGAGAATTCTGCCAGAAAACCCCAGTCCCAGAGCATTGTTTTGGATCTCTGATGGCTCCAGGGCCATCTGTGGCTTTCCCTGGCCCCTCCTGCAATGCCACAGCCACGGCCAAGGTTTGGGCACGAGGCTGCAAATCCCAGAGAGCAGAAAACACTCAGCTGCACCTCAACACCACGGGCTGCCTGCTGGAAACAGTGCAACACCCTGTGCCTCACCCCCTCCTGTCCTGGTCTGTCTCTTGGTCCCTTTGCCTTCTCTGTCTTGGTCACTGGCATGCTGAGACAATGAACATTTCTCATTCCTGTTTGACAGCTAACTACATTTCCTCTTCCCCACAAAATGTTTGCATGAAGGCAGCGGATCCACAAACTGATTTTGCTTTATTTTTATTCATGCAAGAAAACATATGAGGGAGTAAGCGTTTGAAGCAGGTTTGATGTGTCGCAAGGTCAAGGATCCTCACCACAGCTTTTGAAGGCAGCTGGGTTTTGTTTTGCAGAAGGTGCTCCCTGTCTTGCATCTCTGCTTTCTTATTGTCAGGTTACAATGTTACCTGGCATTTCTACCACTTTTTATTCAATCTGTGGGCTGAATTCCCAGCAGTGAATACAGCATGCCTTAACTAAAGATAATAAAGTCAATGCACTTTAGATAAATATCTACCTTATTAGACATTATTTAGTATCAATTTTTTGTTGTCAGTTTGCAATTTACCATTATTACTATTATTAATTATCAGGCTCATTTCCTCAGATGTTATGAATCCTCCTTACATAAATGGATTTGGACATACATTACACCCCCAAGGCAGCAAGATGGAAATATGAAGAAGCTTAGATGATATTTTCAAGACACCTAATTAGTCCACATCCTAAAAGCTGTGATATAATGGATCTGCTGTGTATCTTTGACTGATAGAGAGGCAGTGGCAGACTGGGGATAATGACCAGGACCCATCTGGTGCACAGGGAGGTGGCAGCAGGCTGGGGATACCTCGTGATGGAGCAACTGTCAGAGGTTATAGTGATGCAAAAGCTCATTTTATCTCAATGTCTGATGTGGGGTTCATGTGCACACATCCCTCATGGAAAGCATGAACTTCGACCTGCCAAACCTCACTGGTCAAAAGCTTATTTTCAAGAGCTTTCTCTGGCTGTAACTCGAGGCAGGAGGATGAGCTGTGGCAGCTGCTTTTGTGTCTGGCTTGGATAAAATGGATTTGGGCAGGGGCATAGGAGGGAGATGTTTGCAAATAAAGACTTTCTGCACATTTCTCAGCAAGCACTAAGAAAGGGCTGGAAGGAATCTCTGAGCAGGTGCTGCTCTCTCCACTCCATCATTCTGCCCTCTGGAGACAAGGAGATCATCACTTTTAAGCTGCTGGGCTCATTTTCCATGGATTGGAAGGGGGGAACTGTTTCTCTGTGCCTACAGCCAAGATCCAATGACTGCCCACTGAGGTATGGCCTAATTTTCCACCCTGCTACCTGTCTCAATCACTCAGACATCATGGATACATGGAAATACTGCCATGGTGTTAGAACATGATGGATGTCATGGTTAGTGAGTCTTCATTTTCATGGGTAATGAGCAGAAGAGACCTCTACATAATTCTGCCTCTCTAGAACAATGGTGAGGAGCTGAGACATGCCTAAATAATGCTCTTTCATAATGTTGTTATTTAGCAGGAATCGATGTTCACACCTGTTTATTCCTCTTTCAGACACAAATGAACACACTATGCACAATTAATAAAGTTGAACTGAAAAATAGCCCAGTATTGATTAGCCAGCTTTCCATTACACTGCACATCAGTCAATCTCTCCCAGACACCAGGAGAAACCTAATGGACTTTTCTTCATCTCAGCCTAAGAAATCCCCATGGAATTTTCAACCCAAACCAGTAAATCTCAGGAATTTTGTTTCATTCCACTAATGAATATCTTCACTGCCTGGACTATAAGTGAGAGTCACATCCCAAATGTTACTGGCATTTTTCAGAAATGTCTGGTCCTCAGCAACCCAGCAGCACTGCTGGATTTTTGGCCTCATTTGATGTGTTTTGAGGTGTGTTGTATATAAAACCCAGGTCTGATTCCAGTTTCATTTTCCCAGGTCTAATTCCAGTCTCATTTTCTGTTCAAGCTGTTAGAACCCAAGCTCTCTGCTTTTCATCTCTCTGTGATCTAAATCCCCAGATGGAGATGCTCAGGTCAGAGACAGGGCTGATTTGAGTTCAGATGGAAAGTGAGACAAATTACAGCACAGATGTATCTAAAAAGCTGCTCTCACTTATCTCTCATCTCTGACCTGCTGCTGGCTTTGCTTTTTTGGACATCAGCATTGAGCATAATTACAGCTGCCGTGCTACAGCAGTTTCCTGAGTGAAGAGAAGGTTTTGGGAAGGAATTGTTGTGCAGACCTGCTGATTGCTGATTTGCACAAGAGCTCAGTCCAGCTGACAAGGGACAAAATGCCAAAGGTTTCAAAGGACATAAAAGAATTTTATTTTCACAACAGAAACAGATGTAGTCACTTAGGGTGAAAATCTCATACAATTTTTTGTAGAATATCCTGAATTGGCAGGAAAGTCAGAGTGATCAATGTGTCCAGCTCCTGGCACCACACAACTGGAGAGTTAAATGCTGTATCTAAGACTGTTGCCCAAACACTTCTTGAACACTGACAGGCTGGAAGTCATGACCATATTCCTCTGGAGCTTTTTTCAGTGCTTGACCAAGCTCTCAGTGAAAACTTTCATCCTAATATTCAATCTGAACTTCTCCTGACACATATTTTAGCCATTCCCTCACATGCTATCAATGAAGAGATCAGCACCTTTCCCTCTCCTGCCTTTTATAAGAAAATTCTATGCAGCAATGAGTTCACCCCTCAGGTTATTTTTTTTTTTTTATTGCTACTAAAATAACTAACCTTTAGTCAACTTTCAAAAATTTCTTATTTTTTAAATCACTTATAAAAACAAGAGTAAAACCATGAATATCAAATTGCTTTCAACGCAAAATCAATCAACCATGGGTTTCAAGCACTTTTTGTAGATTTTGGCTCATGGATTCTAAAAGTCCATGTCTAAAGATGAATTCTGGGGATAACATTAAAAATACAGGGTATCCTGAGTTTCAGTTTCTACTTTTCCATGTGATTATCGATATTTAAGACATCTTTACAAGCATACAGCCTCTACTGGAAAATGTTCAGGGATCCTCAAAACAAAATGGCTTGAAAAACAGTGCAAACAGCATAGGAAATATGCCTTGAAGTGATACAGCAATTCCACTACTACATAGAAGGCCTTTGTGGATTTAAGAAATCCCATAAATGTACTTTAACACTTTACAAAGGAACTAAAATGTAAAGACTCAGTCCAAACTCCCCATGCTCATGCTGGAATTTACTAGCTAAGTGAGTGGTTTAGTGAAGATTTATGATCTCAGTATTGTCTGGAATTCATGGGTTTCCCATAGATTTTGTTACTCTGTTCCTTAGGTGCTACACTTTCGTTTCTAGAATGATTAAAGCCCTTTATTTTTGTTCGCTCAAAAAAACAGATGTAGACAGGGAAAGCTGCCCGGGTTTGTAAAACAATAATTATGCTGGGCAAAATTTGTTTACTTTTCCTAAATAGTAGATGGAAAGGATGAAGCCAGCATGTGCCACAGGGTCTTGTGGGGCTTCACCTGAAGAATCAGCCCAGTTTGTTTGGTCAGTGTCCCACATGGTATCAAGTGTAAACATTGGGGTGGAGATAAAGCTGGAAAGAAGATCCAGGTAAATGTGATCCCTCCAAGTGCCAGAAACCAGAGAGAACACAGCACTTATTTCCCACCTTTGATCAGCCAGAATGTGTGCATTGTGAGCAGGGTGCCATATTCCATCTCCTGCCCCATGAATGTGGGATGAGGTTGCAGCTCATGAGATGTTTGAATTTCCCCATCCATGGGATCTCTGCATGGGAGCTGCACAGCACAGAGTGGGAAGGAGGAAGAAACTCTGCTGCTTCTCTTCTCTTCTCTGGTCACACCTTCTAACTATGTCTTGGTGACCAAGACAGAAAATCTCTTCCATGGCATAGGATCACAGAATCACAGAATGGTTTGGGTTTCCAGGAACCTTAAATATCATCCAGTTTCAACCCTGTGCCATGGGCAGGACACCTTCCACTATCCCAGATTGCTCCAAGCCCTGTCCAGTCTGGCCTTGAGCACTGCCAGGGCCATCCACAGCTTCTCTAGAAAATTTGTGCCAGGGCTTCACCACCCTCACAGTAATTAATTTCTTCCTAATACCCACTCTCTTTCCTTTTGAAGCCATTTCCCCTTGTCCTGTAACTTCAGGCTCCTTAAATAATCTCTCTCCATCTTTCTTGTAAGCTCCCTTCAGGTACTTAAAGGCCACAATTAAGTCACCTTCTCTTTTCCAGGCTGAGCAATCCCAATTCTTCTCTTTCCTCATAGGAGGGGTGCTCCATCCAACAGGTCCATGTCCTCCCAGTGCATGTCACAGCCAAGGAAATTGCAGAGGATGATGAAGGTCAAGCACTTTCAAAGAATACCAGACAAAGAGATGCAGCTTTACTTTATGAGATTTCCCATGACAAAGAAGTGCAAGGCAACAATATCTCACCAGCAGACATTGCAAACTCATCAGTCCTGCTTCTGCCACTCACCCAAAAGAATGGGAGCCATTATTCCTAATTACACAGAAGCTGAAACACAGTTAATCAATTTACTTTGAGATACAGGGCTTGTTCCTGGGTGCAGAGAATTAATTTTTCTACAGTAATGCCTGGGAAAGTAGAAGATTGGTTCTGGTTGATTTATGGTGTCAGCATTTTTTTATTATTATTTCACGAACAACATCCATTTAATCACAAGGCATCTAGAAATTGAATACAAAAGGAAACCTTTCATTATTCATAGATAGTATCTTCCCCAATCACAGATTTGTTTGGTTAATAATAGCTATCATAAAAAAAAAACCGCTCAGGATACCCTCATAGAGTATCTTATTTATTTCTTTTCTATTTTAATACCTAAAGGGATGCTGAAGATGAGCTAAAATTCTCCTCTGCTCCTCTTAGCTGGAAGATAGAAATAAAAACTCTTTTTTTTTTTTTTTTTTTTTCAGATTATCTTTGCTTCAGCATGCAGCAGTTTGATTTTGTGTTTTAAAGTACATTATTACAAGAGTGAAAAAGTTTCTGGTCTCTGCAGTGCAACCACTGCTCATGGTCTTGCTGCTGCTGCTTGAGCAGAGCCTGTGCCAAGGCTGACCTAGGATCTCTAGAGGAATAATAAAGTATTTTATATCTGAACTTTGACAACAATTTCTCAATAAAATACTGACACATGTCAATCTGAATTTTTGTAAGTTTTCAGTGTCTTGTGTCAAAGCCTGAAAATGTTCAAGGGAAAATTATTTAATTATTCTGCAGTTTCTGGCAGGAGTGGCTGATGGCTCTGGATTATTGGTCTAAGACAAAATTTTCCAGAAAAAAAAGAAAAATGACAAAGAATAGTCCTATGTAAAATTCTACCTCTAGGGAAGTAAAATAAGAGCTAAAAGATGTTTTTGGTTCCCAGGTCTTAGAGAATTATCTTCAAATACTAATGATGACTAGTTTCTCCATGCACATAGTGCACACAGTGAGCCTCAACTTTTTGCTTGGGATGCTGGAAAAGTTGGTTTGCTAATGCTTGTAAAGTGCTTTAAAATTTTCAGCCATAAGAAGAGTAAAATGTAGAAATTGCTTTTTAATGAACTAGAAATAATGAGCTGTAGGTCTCAATGATTTTTTTCTTTTCCTCCAAGAATGTTTCCTCTTAAATTATGTATTTAATTCCCTCTATATATCTACCTAGATCTGTTTTTCTTAACATCCACATCACCATTTTATCTTGGCACTGGTGCAGAGATCAGAGTTTGCTTGTTTCTTTCCCTGACAACTTCTTTAGCTCATTAGTATCGATTTAGGAAGTATTGAAGATAAATTAAGGAGTGGAGTCTGCAAGCAATAAGGTGCCTCCAAGGGTTTCAGGCCATGAGATGAACTGCCTGCAAGGAACAGGTTGGAGCAGGGATGTTCCACGAGCTCCTTCTGCAGGAAATGCTAAATTTCCCCAGGTATCCTCTGTAAAAGGCAGGATTTATCCACTGCAAGCAGAAACAGCTCCATGAGCTGGTCCATTTGAGGTACACCCCATCTGAACCCTGATTTTACCAACCACCACTGCTCATACAGGTTCAGCACCATCAGAGACTTGTGAGCTTTGCCCTTTGAGCATTGCAGATGGGCTTAAAGCAGTACTCAGTGCACAGATTCCACAACAGCAATAAGTGCAGAGCATGAAATTATTTCCTAGGGTGAATTTATAGAGTGCTATTGATTCCATGTGTATGTTAAAGTCTATTCTTAATTCCTAAGGACTTCTTAATTCTCTTGCTTCATGGCAACGTTCCTAAGGAGAGAGGCAGTGCCAGGTTTCGCAGCAAAGTGAGGAAAACCCAGAATTTACCTGACCAACATCTGAGAAGTCAATATAGTGCTTTACATCACCAACTTCTTAGAAAAGGCTTAAAACCAAATTTTTGTGTCTGCTGTGTGTACCTGTGGTGCTATAACAAGAAATAAAGGTTGTAATAACAGTAATTAAGAATTGTAAGTAATTGATATAACTGCAAGGACTCACATTCAATTTTCTGGTAATAACAGTTCCTGTTCACTTCAGAATCTTATCCAAGAAAATTATCTTTATGTAAACCAAGATCTGATGAGCAGGAATGTTATTCTGATTAAAATACTGTTCTTATCCCCAAATATCCTATGTCTGTGACATCAAGAAAACAAATGACCACTGTGCAGGGTGACATTGAAGAGATATGTACATGCTAGGCAAAAAATACATCTTATTCTTGCACTGATGGGTATAAAAATATAGATGTACTATTCTAAAAAGGTTGCTTTAGATACAATAATTTAAAAACTTCAGTCCAACTCTACTGAGAGCTCTGAAGCTGTATTTGCCTCATGTTAGAAGAGTGTTCCACTTCATCTGTTGATACCCAGTACAAAGACACTTTACTTGACCACAACAAGGGTTGTTGTGTCTGAATTTTTCTGCAATTTGGTCAGCTTTGTGCAGTTTCCTTTGAATCCATTACTTTTAAAGTGCACCTGAAACCTGAGCATGGTTTGCTTTCATACTGTGAGCAAAAATGGTTTCTGGGGACAACCTTTGGAGAATGACAGACACACAGAGTGGGTCAGGCTGGAAGGGACCACAGTGGGGTCACCTGGTGTCACCTCCCTGCTCCAGCAGGGCCATCCCAGAGCACA
>JAOTQP010001286.1:147970742-148004943 GCA_026413545.1 Cichladusa arquata | reverse complement strand
GAAGGGAAGGGAAGGGAAGGGAAGGGAAGGGAAGGGAAGGGAAGGGAAGGGAAGGGAAGGGGACAGCAGGTTCCCTCTGCTGTTCTGTATTTGGAAGGTTTTCCTATCCTCTTATTTAGGGAGGATTTTTGCCAAGTGAATTGTGTGTATGTCTAGGTGATAAATACACATTTTCCCAGAAGTGCAGTCAATCATGCTTTACATTTCCAGCATTACCTCCTGAACCCTGTCATGAACCACCACCTCCAACTCCTCCAGAGCATTGGCCATTCAGTATTTTCTAAAAACCTCCTGCTGTCCCAAGCCCTCCTGAGGAGTTGATGCTTCAGTTTTTGTTGTAGCTAATTAACTCTTGCTCCACTGTGAGTGCTATTTTTGTGAGGCTGTGGAAATCAAGAAATCACAGCTCTCATTGTGCAGTCAAAAATGGAAGTGCATTACCTGTAATTTCCCAAGCATTTCATTTCCTTGGAAGATTTATTTGTAAACAAACAAGAGCTTTATTGTTGCTTGTTGCAGACACACCATAAATTAGTTTTTTCCACACTGAAATGCAGCAGCATAAAATTCTCACTCGAGGAAAGTACTAACTGGCATTATGGCACTACTTTGTTAATTATGTTGGCACATACACTGCTGCTCTCTAAATTATTCCTGTACACCAGAAACACTTTGTACCTAATGATTTCCTGAACTTCTTGTACATTAGTTCACATTTAATCTAATTTAAATCATTGTCAAAATGACGAATGCAAAGAAGACACAGACAATGTTGAAATCAACGTGGCTTCTAAGCCAGTAAGTTGTAAAGATGAATTTTAGTATGTTGAATTTGCCTTTGACATGTTTGACAAGATTCTGATTCATTCTTATCAGTCTGACTTGTCGTTTTTAAGCAGATTAGATTTCCCACATGCTCCCCCTCTCTAGCCAGTTCTCAGCCATTACATTTTTGGTTGTTGATTGCCAGTGGTATGTAATAAGATAGTGAACTTGGAAGACTATGATGATAAACTTTATTTAGGTGCTTGTTTATGACAAGAAAGTCCATTATTAATCCAGGACATAAATTATATATTCCCCAGTCCTTATCATTGTTTGACTGCAGCATTCCTAATGGAAAACTGCTTGTTTGACACAGTCATCTTCCCAGATTTCTGTTTACAGCAACAGCCCTGTTACTGCATGTCAAATATCTTACAAAATCAATTTATGATATTTTACCATCCCACTCTGAATGGAGCCTTTCAAAATTGCAAGGAATGTCAAGACATCTATTATGGTCTCTACCACATAATTTTCCCTCAGCCTGAGCTCAAAAGGGTCCACTAAAATCTGTTTACAGCATGCAGGAGAGATTCAGGCTCTCTTGAAATTTGAATTCAGCACTTGAGTTCCTGCCTTCCAGAGGTACTCAGTGATGAGTCTTATACTTAAGCAGTAAGGACTTAGTATTTACTACTTAAGTCTTCATAAGTACTAAGTGGACAGAAAAAGTTTCCAGATTTGTCTCTTGAGGAGCAGCCTCTTGCCAAAGAAGAGCATTCCTCAGCTCTGCAAAGAGCAAATCCAGTGGGAGCCATCCAAGCTCTCCTGGATAAAAATGCAAACATGGGACACAAAGAGGAACATCTGCTAAGAGGGAGATAGAAAAGAAGGAAAGCAAAGCACAGATGTGTGTTTTCAATTCTCCACCTCCCTGCCACTCATGTGTTACTCAGAGCTGCCTGGGGAGCAGCCAGGACACAAACAGTGTCACAACAACATGGCTGGTTTGACTTTTCCAATTTGTCCAGTGGAAGAAATAATGACAATAATGCTGGAGGCAAAGTGCATGATAATTATCCCAGTGACCATTTCCACGTTCAGGCACAGCTGGTTGTTTCAGGGTAGCTGCCAGGAATTCCTCATCCCAGATGAGCTCTGCATCCACTTGTTTGCTCAGATTTACACTTTCCTTTTATTGTCAAATCAATCATTATTAACCACTGACAGTTCTGCTGGGCAGTAGGATAGGCAGCGTGCTCTAGGACACCTTCATAGAGGGTGGAAGGAGGAGTTTTAAATCATGCCTTGCACCTTCATTATCCCTCCTACAATTACATGTAGAATGCAGTTTTTGGTCCATGACCTTGGCGGAGATGGGGAAGATTCTCTGTGTTATCACTTATGAAATGGGCCTTCTTTTTATCCAGAGTGTAAGCATATAATTACTTTTAATGCATTAATTTTATGCCCACATTTCCTACATTCTGCTATAACTTCTCATTTTTTCCTAGCATCATTATGTTTTTCTCTCACAACTTTCTAGGAGCTTTAAACTATTTTTAAATTGCTGTCTATTTTATTTTAACTGCTATCTCCCATCCCTTTTATAGTTCCTTCTATATTTCCCTCTGGTTTTGCTTCATCTTCTAATTTCATTTTCCCTGGCTTCATTATTTTGATGCTGGCTCTTTGAATATTGTTTTCCCACACATAGCTCTTTTGTTCCATGTAACACTGAATTGTTATTTACTCTGAAACAGAGGTTTGGATGCCTCCATCTAGCTGGTGGTTGCATCTCCTATATAATGTGTTATCTTGGAGTGTAAAAGAGTCCACCTCAGTGGTGATTATTTTTTTAACAGTGAATCCCTCTGGGAAGATGCTGAGTGTACACAAAGAACAGGAGCTGAGTTCTCCTCAAAGCTGATAAGTTTGCTGTGACAAAACCTTTGTGCTTTAGCTGGAGCAGTGATAGAGATCATTTCCAGCAGAAGGATTTTCTCTGGGATTATGACTACATAGGTACTCAACCCATTCTTGAACTTTAAAAACTGCTTAACACTTGTTTTCCAAATTGCTTAAACCTTAACCTGAGATCTCACCCTCCAGGAATTTGGGGGCAGCAGTTAAAACCAGACACAAACCACTCGAAGCAGTGCTAAAAACAGCCCAGATACAATTTGTAAGCAGGGATTTCTCCTTTTCTGTCTCTATTGAGGTGGAAAACAATCAGGCAAGTAACTTTGGCTGTATGGTAAGAGGTTTTCAGTTTCTTTGTGTTTGTTTTTTCCTAATGACCAGCAAATGAGTTATGTACAGAGCATTGTGCCACAAAAGCTTAGTATGTGCTCTACAGCAGGGCTGCAAATTAAAATTTCTACTGTGTATTTTCTTTTGGGGAAATTCAGGGAAACCATTGATTCAATGGGAAACTAAATTCCTACCTTCTACCTCCCCTTCATGAGCTAAAGCCTGGACAGTGAAAGTTCAAATTGTCCTTTTTCTTCCCTCCTTTCTTTAACGTGGCTGTCATTGTAGTACAGTTAGACAAAAATATGATTGAAATAGTAATTTCACAGTATTTAATCCATGTTTAGCAGGAAATTTGGGAGTTCTCTTTGTTTCTTCCCCCATCCCCTTACTTCTCTTTTCCTTCTTAAAACTTTGTGGTTTATCAGTATAAAGTTCAGCAGCAGCAGATTTAAAAGACTGAAATGGAGAATAGAAGAATTTCTCCTTGAAGTGGAGATGGGATGGGAAGGGAGGAGAACAGAGGAGAAATATACAGGTTATTAATACCAGAACTTCTTGTGCCATAAAAATTATTTCACTGTTGGAAACCTGGATACAAGGCTTGTGGATTTGATCTTGGGTAGGGAGCATGGATTTTACAGAGGCATAGACACAACCACAGGTTTGCTTTTGGGGAAAGCCAAATCCAGGAGTGAGAAATAAAGTGAATTCAGACAAAAAAAAAAAAAATCCTCTGAAACTACTCCTTGTAATGTTTCACAAACTCATTATTTTTCCATTGAACTCTACCAGCCTTAGTCTATATTTGTCTCGTCAGTTACAGAACTTTTATCTGCAGTCAAAGTTGTCTTGGCAGCAATAGGATGTTTTGTATTTAAGATTATTTAGTTCAGAAGAACTCAGGGTTTTCAGGGTTTTTGCTTGACAAAATAAAGACAGGGATCAGAGCTAAGCTTGTCCTCTTTCTGATCTGGGAATGAAAGAAAAAAAAAGGAAAAAAAAAAAAGGAGAAATTAAGCCTCAGAAAGTGGCCATTTCCTCTTGTCCTGTCATTTGTTTTCTGGGCCTGGCTACACCCTTCTGTCAGGGAATTGAAGAGAGCAGTAAGTTCCCCCCTGAGCCTCCTTTCCTCCGGGCTGAGCCCCCCCAGCTCCCTCAGCTTCTCCTCACCAGACTCGTGCTCCAGCCCCTTCCCCAACTCCATTCCCTTCTCTGGACACACTCCAGCACCTCAGAGTCATTCCATGACAATAACACAATGTCCTGGATGAGAAATCAAAAATACACGAGAAAATCGACCACTTCTACCAAAATACATCAGATTTATGGCACAGTTGTTATTATCATGAGCACAACAGCCTGACTATGTGTGTTCAGTTGGGTGGATACAGAGGCCTGATGTATTCTTGCACATCCAGACTAAGGAAATTGATAGCTTTGATAAATTGAAAAGAAAGAATTCTACCTATGAGCACTGTTCAATCTTTCTTTTCTGGACTTTTCCAGAAATCTCCCATGACAGGTGGGGTTCCACCATGGTCTCCCATGGCCACCCAGAGAGAAAGGGTGGAATGAAATTATCAATATTCACATATTGATTCTCACAGATAGTCATTCCTAGGAATATTTAAACATATTTGAGTGATTTAGGAACATATTTACCTTGATATGCAAACTGGGGTTTTCTAAAGTCCTCTGCATCAGAAATCACAGAAACATGAAATGGTTTGGGTTGGAAAATCATTCTTAGAGATCATTCTGCTCCAACCCCCTGCCAGGAGCAAGGAACCTTCCACCATCCCAGGCTGCTCCAAGCCCCATCCAACCTGGCCTTGGGCACTTCCAGGGATGGGGCAGCCACAGCTGCTCTGGGCATCCTGTGCCAGGGCCTCACCACATTCCCAGGGAAGAGTTCCTTCCTGATTATTTTAAACCTATTCTCAGTTTAAAGCTGATGTTTTCTCAGATCAAAGACTCACACAAAACCGCAGAATGGCTCAGGTTGGCAGGGACCACCGTGGCTCATCTGATCCAACCTCTCTGCTCAAGTAGAGTCACCCTAGAACACAGGATTGCATCCAGATGGTTCTGGAAAATCACACAGAAAAACATTTTGTTTAATTCTCCAACCATGTTCGCCAGAACTGCTCATTAAAAAGTTGTCAGACAATCAACATGGCAGGCTGCCCTTTGTTACCTGTTTGATTTCCTCTTATGAAACAATCAAGCAATTTTGCTGTGATTTCTTCTTCTTCACCAGAGGGCAAAATAATAAAAGCAACTTCAACAACACTACTTTTTTTTGCCTTCAAACTCAGGTTTAAAAAGCCTTGAACATGCAGGCAGGAATCCCCCTGTTCCTAGACCAAGGCTTAATTATCTGGATTTTAAACGCAATTTTTTGATTTACTAGTGCTGCCTGATAATTAGCTCTCTGCTTTTTTCCCCTCTCTGACTTTGTCTGATAAGGCTTTTATGGAGTCTTGGCGTGCAGAACTCAGTCAGTCCCATTTGTAAGGCAGCACATCCCTCTGCCTCTCCCTGCTCTGTCCCAGCTTGGAGCAGAACACGAGTCTAATTGGCACTGTTCACAAACCACTGCACTTGGGAAGAGCTGTGCCTCCATTTGATAAATAAAGATGCGAGAGACGAGAAAATTATAACTAATTCATGCCTTGAGCCATCTCCGAGTTAAGAAAAAAAGAAGTGAAATGGGAAAAGAGGCTCAAAAAGAGAGACAGGTGCATTTGGAAGGAAAATAGTCTACTTTGAAAACAGAGAATTTGGAGTTTTTTAAGAGGTGTTTGAGAGCAATTGATGATTTGTGAGGTGAATTGCATCAATAAAAAATTCCTGTGCTGAAGGTGGAGAGGTTAAAAATCAAATAAATTAAATAAATCTTAAAAAAAAAAAAAGAAAATAATAAAGCCTTTGCAGGACTTTGCCCTGCTCCACTTTTTAAGGAAAATTTCTATGATAAATCAGAACCTGGCACACATGGACTGAATGAAATCTGGATCTCTGCCCTAGAAAGATTCTGTTATTTTTAACACAATATTTTTCACCTTACTTAGACATATAATTTATCAGAGAGTCCTTAAATCAGGTGGTGGGGCCTGGGAAGGGGAGACTGTGGGGACACCCCCTTGGCATTACAAGGACAGAGCAAGAATTGAGCCATACTCCTCTAGAACAGTATTTCAGCCTATGGTGACTTGCTATGAAGGAATTTCCAAATCCAGAGGCGTCTTCATTGTCTCTAATACCCTTCAGCAACACAACAGAATCACGATTTTAAAGTGCTCTTTAATAGTACCTCACTATATAATCAGAAGCATAACTAATCTAATAGTGATGTTGAAAGTCACTCAAACATTTATCTTTATTTTTTTAATGATCTGATAGAAAAAAGCATATTTTATCTGCTTCTTTATAGCTTAGGGATTAGACTGATAGTTCAGGCTGAAAGGTAATCATCCATATTCACTGGAATCTAATTGTGTACTTGAGAATTGTATAATATAGAATAATAATATAGAATTGTATAATTGTGTTTGGGAGCAATTTCTTCCTTTCTTAGCTCTAATTGATTGTAAATCAACTTTCATGTAGTACTAAATCCTCTGAACAACCTGAAGTACTAAATCACTTGAACAATAAAGCTTTTTAATTCAAGGAGTCTGTCTGTTCCCTGTGGGAAAATTGGGAAAATCTGCTTTTCTGGGATTAAATACCAGTCCTGGCTGCTTCTCAGCTATCCTGGGACAAGATGTGAGTTGTACTGGGGAAGTACCCCCAGGGCTACAGGGGTAGAAGGGAACTGGCAGCAAGTCAAACAATTTTTCACAGAGCACAAGAACTCTTGATTCCAACGTGCAGGAAAATGGGCATGGAAGGAAGGAGTGGCTGAGTAAAAACCTCCTGATCACAACGAAACAGGGAGAAAATTGCCTAGGCAGGGACACTGACATTGGGAAAAAATCTTGGGATATTGCAGTGTTCAAGATGAGGTTGAAAGGGGTCTGAGTGACCTGATCTGATGGCAGATGTCCTGGGTATGGCAGGATGGCAGGAACAGGTGATCTTTAAAGGTTCCTTCTACCCCAACCCATTCCCTGACCCTCCAAACCATTTGTCTGTGCCATTTCTCTGCCTAATGCATTTGGGAAGAGCTGTCATCCTGCTGTGTGGATATAGTTTGTGGATTAATAAGAATTTCTAACATACAGTGTTGTGCCAGTTTCAGAGTTGTTTTTTTTATTAATTTATTCCCAGAATGGCCTGACATTTTAATAAAGAATAATCATCACATGTATCCAGGGAGGAGGTAGGCAGATCATGAGGAATGAAAGGAGGATTCTAGTTCAGTGGAACTATCAGCTACACTGAGACCTGCACATGTTTACTAATCAGTAAATATTACGGTTTCTGCCCTTCTGCTGTGTTTTATTAGATCTTCTCTTTCCTGAAATAAATCAAGCTCTCAGCTTCCTGAAGCAGAACAAGAATAAAATCCAAACTTCCTTTGGAAAAATGGAAACCCAATTTTGAGACATGGGAAAACTTTGTCATACAAAAATTTCAAGACAAAAGCCATCAGAATTTGGTATCATACCCTAACATTTGTTCAATTTTGTTTCCATGAGCTAAATAATGATTTTTGAAGTACAGGTGAAGCATATTGGCATCTTCACCATATGTGGAAAAGGTTTTTTGTCACTGTAGGTGCAGCACACAGGAAAGGTTTTGAAATTATAGAGAGTGACTTTCTGGGAGATAAAAGGACTGCAGGGGGGGAACATCTTGTAAATTATTTCTAAAAATCCTTGTAAAGTCACAGAAGAAGCACAGCAGCTCACAGCACACTTACATTGGCTCTTCAGAACACTGCATTGCCAGCTGAAAGTTTATAGGGGGTCAACCACTTTTGAAAAATTAGGAAATCAGTGGTCTACAGAGAAGACACCAATCATTTTAAACTATCAGCTCCTGTATGAGAGAAAATGGAAAACATTTATTGAAAGTAAAAGAGAGGAGAGAGTGTTCTGGAATTTACTCCACAGAGCCAAAAGACACTTCTTGAATTTTTTCTTCAGCTTCTCTTCACTTCAGATATCACTGTAAGATATCATACAGGTCTGGTCTCTGTGGATTGTTAATTTGATTTGTGAAGAGATCTTTAGCTTAAGAAAAAAAACAAAAAAAACCAAAAAAAAAAAAACAAAAAACCCCCCAAACTTGCAGAAGGCATCCACCTCCTTCATAGCAGAAACCTCGAGATTATCTAATGAAGCTAAACATGAAATGAGCAATTTGAGAGTCCTGCAGCCAATAGATCCTGACCTGGGGTACTGCTAGATGGAAAACATCTGGCAAATTCAGAAGTGCAGGACAGATTTAGAAAGGTAACAGCTTGCAAGGGCTGGAGGTGAAGGACAGAGTAAGCTCGGGAGGAGGGATGGGGTAAAGAGATGGAGGAGATACGTAGAAAAATGTGTTTTTGAAATGTGGGCTGATGAAGGGATCCTATAGGGAAAGAGGAACACTTCTCTTGGATGGGGATGGCAGGACATGAAATACCAAGCTTATGCTGAAGCAAGCAATGTTTTTCCAGGACATTCATGAATAAAGGCAGCACAAATAACAATCAGGCAAAAACTAATGGATCTGAGAGTGAGCTGCTGTGCCAGTGTGTGAAGACAAACAAACTGATTTCTCAAAGGTTTCCCTGAAAACATCTGTGCAGTGACAGGACAAGGCTTTTAGCTGAAAGAGGCTACATTTAGACTGGGTATTAGGAAGAAATTGTTTGCTGTGATGGTGGTCAGGCACTGGCACAGGTTGCCCAAAGAAGCTGTGAATTCCCCACCCCTGGAAGTGCTCAAGACCAGGATAGATGGGGCTCTGAGCAACCTGGGAGAGTGGAAGGTTCCCTTCACATGGCAGGGAACTGGAACTGGGTGATCCTTATGGCCCCTTCCAACCCAAACCATTCAGTGATAAAAAATCCACAATGAACTAAAGCAACCAGAGTTAACAATGACAACCAACAATGCAGTTTGCAGCAGCAACAACTGCAATCAATGCTGATGAAATTCTGGAAATTTTCAAGGATCTGCTACTTAGAAAATGGAAAGAAGAATTAACCACTGAGTACTAACTCTTTTCTCAGAGTTATCCCTGTGAGTGATTGCCACAGCTGATGACTGACATCCCAACCATCACAGGTCTCATCACACGAGTTCATGGTCTCATTTGACAACTGGTTGGGAATTGAAGTGAGCTAAGTTTGCCCATGGCCACACAACCCAGCAGTGCCAGCAGCACAACAGAGCAGATTTCTTGAACTTCCAGCTCCATTATCTGAAGTGATTTAAAGAATAGGAGCTTTTTAGGTGAAAGCGACCAGTTAAAATGGAGATTGAAAATTATTATTATCACTAATGACTTAATTAAGGGACATAAGAGGCCAGATAAATAGACAGATGAATAAGTAGTTCAGAGGAAATCTGGTAGAAAGAGGATTCTCCCTGCTACATCTTAACTTGCCACAATTATCTAATAATCACAGTAAATATGGAGATCAGCAGATTATTTTCTCAACATCGAATGACTTATTTGGCATGTCAGCAAAACACCCAGGAGAATAAAACACACCAGCAACTGCTCTCTAATTACTCTTTTCAGATGGAGTAATGATCTTTAATGTGCAGTGGATCTCATTAATTAACTCTCAGATTTTAATTAACTCTTTGCCTAATTCACCTGCCATAATACATTATCGAAAATGTCATCTTAGCAGGTTTTTTGCTCATTTGGGGAGGAGAAAGAGGAAACTGTGTGTTCATAAGTGGTTTTTGTTTCCTCTTTTCTGGAGACTCTTCTGGTAATGAATAACTTTCCTAATACAGATATATGGAGTAAGAACCTATTGAAACCTCCAATGAGTTTGATTCCCCAAATCTAATGGATTCAAGGCGAGATAGAGGAGGATAGTCTTTAAATGTGCCTCACACATTTTTTAGAATTTCTTTAGGTGCTTTAAAAAATTGTCATCTGAAGCAGAACTACCCTCTTCAGAAGGAAACAGCAAAACTGTGGGAGTCAGAACCAGTTTGTGATGTTCCAGGTCTGCTACATCAGCCACTGAATGAAATGTACTCTAAGTCTCATTTACTGTTAACAACCACCTTCTTAAACACTGGATGTTCTTCCTGTCCCATGAAAACAAATATCTGAGTCCTTCCTACACATTTTAAAATTTACTTTTAATCCAGGTAGTGTAACTAGAAACAAATACAAAATACCAGCTTAGCCTGTGGCTGGAATCCCATGGAATGATGTATAAGGTTCTTCCTTGGGTTTGCTTTGTTAGTGCTGCCACATAAACCTCATGGCAGAAATTAATGCATTTGGTGTTTCATTGCCCTCAAAATGAGTTTTGCTCATGCTGGAGTAGATTAATCCTTGCTATTCCTTCCTAGGGAATAGTGGTAGAGTCAGTATCTTCTTACAGTAGAGGAATGGTCTTTCCTTAAGGTCTTTCCTCAGGAGCTCAAAGTGAGAGTTCCCTCAGATTTCTTCCTCCCTTAAAGCCCTCCTCAAATAATGGAGACCAAATTTTTGTATCTCTTTGTGGTTCATAGGTGAACACCTGATTGTCAGTCTTACCTTCACCACCATGTTCCTATGAAATCCCTGTTTCTCTCATTCCCTCTTCACACATCTCCCACATGTAACTCCATTTTGTAGCCTTAAAAAATCACAGAAGATCAGGGAATATCCTGAGTTGTAAGGGACCCCCAAGGATACTTTAAGTCCAGCTCCTGATCCTTCAGAAAGCATTTCTCACTTGGTTTGGACAAGAAAGCATTTCTCAATTGGATGGAGTTTCTATCTCATGTAGGTACTTAAGTAGTAGAGGAAAACAAATATCTTCCTTACACTGACATTTTGGCTTATAATTTTGCAGAAGATCTATTGCATTTTCTCCCTCCCTCCCTCCAGTATTTCCCAGCATTTCTAAGGCACACTGATGGATATTTTTAGGCAAACCTCAGTGGAAAGATGTTCTGTTTATAGCCAGGCACTTATGAAGATGGATATGCTGTAAACAACAACTGCACTTGATAGTGATCCTGCCCTGATCTAACATTTATTGATGTAGGAAATTAGAGACTTGTGCTAAGCTGAACTAATTGCCATAACTACAGCTGCAGACAACTGAGACCCATTAATTACCTAAAAAAATAATCAAAAAAAGAGTTCTACTTTGTTTCAGGGATATTAGCTTTTGTCAGATTCCCCTTACTGTACAACCCCAATATGCATGGATCCACAGTATTTTTTCCTGATGTTTCCTAAGTAGGAAAGCAAGTTTATCATGAAACAAGACAAATATTTGGAATGTAGACTGTGGAAGGAATTCTGTAAGGATAAAGAGATGGCTGGAGTCACTTATTTTGGGTTTGGCTGTGGTATAAAAGTCAAAGACATAAAGCATTCTCTTGAAGCACTACAAACCAACATTTTCTGGAATTTTAAAGTGGTTTATTCCTTCTGTTTTCAGGCAAGTTATTTCATTTGGGACAAGAACATTTGCAAGATTAGAAGCACTGTTGACTTTAGATTAGGCTTCTGGTTCTTCTGAAAATGCTTCATAAAAATTATGATTTTGCAATAGCAAAAGCAAAAACTATAATTAATAACAATAATTGATTTTCATCCTCTGTAATAAATTTGATGTGGATGCAAGATTTGATAAGGAAGCAGCAAGTGATGAGGAACTACTGAATGTTTTTCAGTCACTGGGATAAAAAAAGCAGAAATGTTCAGGTAGTCTTTAAAACAACATCCACTTCTGTGGCTGCAGACTTTGGAGTGAAATGTTGCTGAAGGGGATTGACCAGATATAGCAGTAAGTTAATGGTGAATTAAATTCTAAGAGAGAAAAAAAATTAGTGGTGTTTATTTGTCCATGTTGCCCTCAGGTCTTCAAAAATGATACATGGTGTTGTGAAGGACTTAATTATGTTAAATAAAGTATTCCTCTCTAACCTGCAGAATCCCTTGCCTGTAAAAAGAAAATTAATTGCTCATTTTTGGTAACTAAGACATTCACAGCCAGATAAATATTTGACCCTAAGTTTTCCAAATAGAAATTTATCCATTTAAAGGAAAACAGCCCCCATCCTTGCTGTGCCTTGTCTTGATCCAAGAACATGCCAGGAGACCTGTGGATGTTCATTATCTAACTCAGTGCTCAAACCTGCACTGTGGGGGACCATTCTGCTGTGATCCCCTGCTGAAAGGGATATTGCCACAAGAAATATAAATTTTGGGTTTTCTTAGAATTCCTTTCAGGTTTGTCTTGAACAGGCACATGAATTTCCCATTTTTTAAGCCGTTATCCACTAGATTAAAATCCCAAATATATTAATGCAACATGATGTTAAGACATCCTTATCCATGATGGAAGAACATCTAGCATTTGTATCCCATATCCTATAATTTCTTCCCTTCTGGATCATACCTGCACTTATTGCTTGCTGCCTACACCTACTGGAAAATGACCATAGGTGGCTTCAGTTTTAAAAAACTTTAATCACACATTCAGGAAGCCATGTCCCACTTTAAGTCATTAAATAAATGGTTCTAGCTTTGTGTTTCTACTGTTTTTTAATTGGTTGTGATTTCTTCAGAGTTCCCAGTATTGTAATCATAGATGGCAAGAGAGTGAACAAAGCCCTAATTCAAAGGAAAGACAAATTACCCCTTAATCTTGTAACATCATCCTAAAGGATAAACAAAGGAGAAATGTTGTTAAACACTGAACACAGACCTGCAGAGTCTCCGGCAATCTGGAATCTCAACTTAATTCTCTCAGTTGTCAGTGCTCTCCTGGCCCTAATACCCACAGACAGCCCAGCACATTTCTCTCTCAGAAATTTCACTTGTTGGGGGTATCCTGCACTGGACCTCACACCAGGTGGGCGAGTTACATGTTCAGCATGGAGAAAAACAAACTGGTAAGTCCTTGAGTTGGTGACCTAATTGATGAGGCATCAGCCTTGAGAATCCTCTCCTCAGAGCAAGGAGTGCCTCTCCTCTCTTCACAGCAAAGCAGGGTTCCCAACCAGCATTATCCCCTTTCTTGTCATTCATTCACCAGCATCTTGTTTCACAGCACCAGGGATGTGGAATTCTCCTGCTGATCTCCAGGAGCTCATTGATTGATTGATTGATTGAGTTCCAGTGATTTACAGCTATCAGTGATTCAATGCCCAGGGGAAGGGGAGCTGCTGCTCTCCCACTATTGGGTCATGGGCAGATATATTTTCTGATTCCACCCAAAGTGCCCAGTTTTCAATGGGAAGATGGGCCTGCTGTTTCTTCCAAGTCTAATTGTCCAACTTTGGTGCTGATTTGCAGGGGTTTAATTAAAGAGAAAAAAAAGTTCTTTCAGATCATTGGGAACACTGACTTTTAGTGTGGCTTAATGACACTCATTAGATGTTTCACCATCATCCCTCTGTTTATATCCAAATGAAGGAAGCTTCCTCAGCGTGGCCTAAAATATCTAATTATGGATTTCTGGCTTCAAACGGGACCATGTAGGTTTCCCAATCATTCCCTGTAGTTTTCCAGCACACTGTTTTATCTCAAAAGCTCATAACAAGGCTGGAATAACTCCTCTGATGACAATTCCACAACTTTCATTGACAATTACTTCTAATCCCAGAATGACTCTTAAGTTATGATATTTCTTTTCATGTTACCTTCAAGTCCTCGTTAGTGAAGTCCCCCTAGTTTTGCACACCCTGCTTTGTTCTGTTTATGGGCTGCACCTGCCTCTAAGAGATGCTTGAGCCCTTCTACACCAACTCTTTAAGCAATGGCTGCATCCTTTGAACAGAGGCTGCTCAACTTATTTTTAATTACCAAAAGCCTATATCCCAAATTTTCATCTTTATTTCATATCTCCCCTCTCAGCTCTCTTCTAAAGAACCACTGTACTGGGATAACTTCAGCATTTTTAGTCTAACTCGTTAGTGTTGTATAGATTAGTATATTTTCTCGTAAGTACTCCCTTTTGAGTAGCCATCTAATTCTTTTGGATGTTTGAGGAAGACAGAGGGAGAATCTTTTTTTTGTTTTCAGTTATTAGGTTTTTCATGTGCTCAAAGACTTATTTAATCACACATAAAGAACTTGGGCTGTTTGTCTTAAAAAAGGACAACCAAGAGGTGACTGTATTATGGTTTAAATATCTCCACAGGGAGAAATACCAGGTAGTAAAGAGATCTTTAATTTAGTAGAGAAAGACATAACAAGAAACAGAGCCCAGAAGCAAGAAACATATAAATTCAAATTAGAAACAGGACATGAATTCTAAAACATGTGAAAAAAATCAACTTAGACTAAAACTCCCAATGGTCTTGGTGAATGCTCCATCTTCCTGGGCTTTATAGGCCATATGCTGGTGGTTTTTCTTTTGGAAGGTATTTTTCACAAATATATGTTTTGGATTCATCACAGGAGAAATAGGAAAAAAAATGGATTTTTTCTTCAGAAGGATATAGAAGATGTTTTAATAATTCTTTTGGGCCTCAGAACTTGTGAAATATTTGATTGACAAGACAATCCTGTTGCTATGGATATTAGGAGAAAAAAGTGACAACAGCAGGATGGGAACTTAGTTGTGAGACAGAAAGCTTGGCGTATAAAGGGTCAGAGCAAATTTAATTTCTGTGTGACACATACACACAGAACTTGTCTTCACTAGCAGAAATATATAGAAACAGGCACACTGAGGAGAAAAAAACTTCACAGAAGCATATGGGCCATCCTGCTCCCAGATCTCACTCTGGATATAAGTGGGTGGGAGAAAAAAATAGCGCAGGGCAGATATTAATTCATATACTCACAGAACAGCCTAGCTTGGAAGGGACATCAAAGGACCATCTGGTCCAAGTTTCCATGGGGAAAGGGACCTGGATGAGATCAATCCAGCACCCTGTCCCATCACAGCCTGAGAACCCCTTGTGAGGTTGTTTTGTTGGTTGATTGTTCTCACTATAACATTTTTCTTCCTTATACCAAGATGAGACCTCTCCCATTGGTGCCCATTTCTCCTCATCTCCTGCAAGTGGCTCCTCATGAAGAGAGAGATTCTGTTCTTTTTGAGCCACTCTCTAAGTACTGGAATATTGTGGTGAGGTCTTGCTGAGATTTCTCTTCTCCATGGTGGACATCACTCCTTCACTATTTCTTTGCAGGACAGGTTCTCCAGCCCTTTGATCATTTTTCCCTCCTCTTGAGCTGTTTTGCCAGTTTTCTTGAATGCCAAACTTCTGTGTTGGATTGCATTTTCTACGGAAGAATTATTTTAATTTTGCTTTATGAGTCTCGCTCTATCAATCTGAGCCCCCCATGTTAATTTCTCAAGATCATTTTGAATGTTAATCCTATCCTTTTAAATCCTTTAATAAACTATTTCTTTTTAATGCCTGAAGTGCTTTTTCTATAGCATCTTCTGTATTTCTAGTAAAAATACTGAATATATAAAATCCAGAAGAGTTGTTACTTGATTTTTCCCCTAAATTCTTCAACATCATTATAGCCAGCTGCACACCCATTTTGCAGTAGTAAAAAGGAAATGCATATTCCTCTTTTTAAAGACTTCACAAGGATTTTGGAAATGAAAGGGTGTGGGCCTGGCTCCCTACCTTGTCAGTTAGACATTTTGCTAAAAATAACGAGGAGAAAAGAAAGATCAAGATCAAAGTTTTGTGCTGTAGAAGCTTAGAGATCTCAATAGCAGCAAGTCCTTGAATGAATTTGCAGCTTTGTCTGCTATTTCTGTCAATATTTCCCTTTCATTCAAGTTTAAAGAAGAATCTGGATAAATCAAGAACAGCCTCAGATTTAGAATGAAGTGCTTTGCCATGACATTCAAGACATGGTACAGACAACTACTGCTGGAGAAATGAGCCAATAACAGTCTCACTTGGTCTTAATTTCCTTTTCTTTTCTTTGGTAAATGTCACATAGAAAAAATTTGAATTCACCCAGTCAAATTTTCTTTCTAAATAGGTCACACTCAATTTTATATACTCTGCTCCCCTTTGCTCTGCTTTGGTCACTCTGTAGCTCCTTTCACCAAAAGAAAAATAAAATTGAACCCCTTAATACACAGGCATCAAGCTCACATATGGGGCTCTACACATTCTTTTTCCCACTTTTAAAAGTTTGATCCTTCTGGAAGCTGTGGTCATACCAAATCATAGAATCGTGGAATCCCTGAGGTTGGAAAAAGCCAAGAAAATTATCAAATCCAAGCTTCAACCAAATACCACCATGCCCATGAATGTGCCACATCTACTTATTTTTGAACTCTTCTGGGGATGGTGACTCCACCACTTCCCTGGGGAGCCTTTTCCAGTCCTTAATGAAGCCTGGAACACCACTGATAAATGAAGAAACTCTTTTTAGAGGTTCACTTCCATTTCCCAGGATGTTTTGCTGCTGCTGCTGTCAAGCCTTTGATATAGCACACGATCCTTTGGGACAAAAGTCGCCAGAGTACAGGGACAAGTGGGCTCAGCAGCAGTGCAGTGGTCCATGCTTAGCCTGGATCAAAACACTACAAGAAAATAAGATTTTATTCCATGTGTTGTGAGGACTGATGCAGCTGCTCATGCAATAGAGATGTAACGACACCTCTGGGTTAAACACACAATTATTTCAGTGTAAACACAGGAAAACGCTGCTTGCAGAAATAGTTACCCGCAGTTCTAACTTGCTCTGCTCAGGTATTTACCTAATTTGAAACAAGAAAGGCAGTCATTATGCATTAAACTCTCCCAGGACAAAGGGAGCAAGTTTTCCCTGAATAATTGTGTAGATAGCTCTGACAAATTGGTCTTGGAGTGCCTGTAGCAATAGATACATTCATCATGAGAGCACTACCAAAATGCTATATTTAAACTTATCTAAGACTCTGAGAAAGTGGGAGTCTTATTAATGCAATTGTATTTGCAAACACAATCTAGTTAAAGAAGAATGGAAGGAATATAGATTACTCTTCCTGAGGGAGAGAGTAATTTTCTCCAGAGGCTAACAAAGAAATGATCTACACTCAGGAGATCATTTTTCTAAGTTAGTTGCACTCAAAAAAGCATAAATAAATAAAATAATATTTAGTACTCTATTAATTGGTAGGAAAAACACTTAGAACACATCAGACATCTGTAATATGTTTTTCTACACACCCATATTGTAATACAGACAACGGATTTAATTAATGTCTATCTGTTTGCAGAAGTGTTCCTATCATTTATTTTAATGGTATCCATCATGGAAAACCATCTGCTGTTCACAGGGATGCTATTTATATTTCTGTTGAGATTCCAGTAAGTGTAGAATTATCAAATAATTGGCTATCAGATGTTAAAAATATGTATTCCCTCTCAGTTTATTTGAAATTAAACCTGCTCAAGATCTGATAATCTCTGCCTGTTTCAGACTCCAGATTTAATCAATTTAAGAACTAAACCAGAAATAAGTTATTTGTTTTAATTTTTTCTACATAATGTACAAATAATAAGGGCAAAATATACAGAGATAGGGCACGCACCTTCCTCCCTAGAGAAAGTCATCATTTCAGACTGGCTACTGAGGCTCCCCCATGCCACATAGGTGTATTTAGAGTCCTGAAATCCTACAAGAAGAAGGCAGCATGAAAAGCTGGCAGCTACCTAAGCTACACCTTTAAAAATGCATGTCAGAATTACAGAAGTTTAATAACTCGGTCTCCTGTAGCTTTTATACATATTTTCAGGAATATGACTCTTCATTTTCTTATTCCAGGTAAATGTTATACTAATCAGACATTTCTATGGTGATGATAACAAAGATTTTTCAGAACAAAATGTGTCACAGACAGCATTTCTAAACATAGGATGGTTTGGGACTCGGCTCAGCACTGAAGTAAGAAATATTCAAGATGAATACTAAAAACGGGGAGCAGGTGACACAAGAAACGAGCTTGTACTGTGAGGAGGAAAACACAATACCCAGGACCTCATTTCTACTTCTAGTGCTGTCATTTTTTATTCACTTCTCACCAGAACAGATTCTGTAACACAAGGTGAAGAGCTGAGTGCAGATATTGGTGTGAGATGCTCAACAGATCCATCTTCCTATTGAGATGTATCTGTGTGTGAACACGAGTCCTTTTCTTGGAGGTCTGCAGCCACTCTGCATCTTCCTCACAAGGAAGATCTCTGCTCTCTGGTCACCAGTGACCTGAAGGAATGGCTGGAACTATGTTAGAGGAGGTTTATTGGATATTTGGAAAAAATTCTTCATCCAGAGGGTGGTTGGGCAGTGGAACAGCCTCTCCAGAGAAAGGGTCCCAGCACCAAGACTGCCAGAGCTCAAAAAGTGTTTGGACAACTCTCTCAGGCACAGGGTGGAATTCTTGAGGTGCCCAGTGCAGGGCCAGGAGTTGGATTGGCTCATCCTGATGAGTCCCCTCAACTCAGGATGCTCCAGGACTCCATGAATAAACTGAGAGTCACAGGAACATGTGGTTTGTAACATGGACGAGTGCCTCGTGTGGTACAGAAATAGTCTTGGAAACCTTGAATACAAACTTCAAAATTCAGTCATGTACAATTATCATGAATAGCAAGCCTAGCATAACTCATAAGTTCTTAATTTTTTAAAAAAACATGTAGAAAAAGAATAAGGGAGGAGAAGACCAGGCTGGCTGGGGCTTTGAGCGCCCTGGTCTCATGGAAGGTGTCCTTGCCCATGGTTGCAATGAGATGATTTTTAAGGTCTCTTCCAACCCAGGCCATTCTAGAATTCTGTGAAAATATCAAAATATGAACTCTTCAGGCAGAGCTCTGCAGCCATCACTGTGAAAACACCAGACTGTGAGGAAAAATGATAAATAAGAAATCCTTACTGGCTCTGGATTTCTTACAACCTCACTTGTCTGGAAAATCTGTTTGAAGCTTTTTGTCTTTTACAGCTTGGATTGTGCACAATTTGTCCAAAAGAAAGACTAACCCACCAGATAAAGACTCTTCTCAGACAGCAATAAAAATTGAGGCTGTTTGTTCTTCTGTTAACTCTTCTAGATAGAGGTAAACATTTCTTTCTCCTTGTTGTAATTTAATCATACATTGATAAGGAATAGCATTTTAAATTTTTATTTTGTTAATTCTTTTGCAAGTGAGAGTTATGAAGGGACGTTAAAAGACAATGAGTAAAAAGAATTCTAATGCAATGTAGGTTTTTTCTCTACAATTTCTACTTAAATAAATAATATTTTCCCCCTCTGTGTTACTGGATGTTTACAAGTTTTCTTATAAGAAAAGCCAGAACTTTTATTTTCTTCTGATCACAGGAGCATAGACCTCGCTCAGATATTGAGCCTGTATTTGCAGTAATGAAACAATGGACTGGAGGTTATAAAATCCTATTGGGAGTCTGGATTTACCAGTTTAAATCCTGCCCTATGATAATCATTTTTAGCAGCTTGGAGCTAGGTCATATCTTAGTGGCCTGAAGGATAGAAAAAACTAGCTGAGCTTTTTTTTTTAAATTATGTATGAATTTTTCTGCTTTCCTATTTGAATTGCCTTTTTTTGTTTTGTCATTTTAGATAATAACTGGATGTCATCTTCTGCTTTGGTTTTTGTTTCAAAAATATTTTAAGTTTTTGAAACAATCGTAGAAAGGATTATAATATTAATATTGGTATTAACAGTAGATTTTTAATGTTGCCCAGCTCTCAGTCAGCTCCTTAGGGAGTGGGATGCTCCCTCTCAGGCACAGGGTGGAATTCTTGGGGTGCCCTGTGCAGGGCCAGGAGTTGGATTCAATTATCTTTGTGGTTCCCTTCCAGCTCAGGATATTCTGTGATTCTTTGAACTGTAAGGAATTGGGAGAAATCAAAACAAAATAAATAGAAACCCAAGGAAAGTCAAAAGACAGTTTCCAGCTGACCTAGGAATAAATCATAAATTGATCTCTCTACCTACACTTTAAATAAATATTCTGCATATTACTTCTGTGGTTGTGAGAATGATTAATCAAGACTTAATACTGTGATGGTGTGGCTGATGTATTTAATCACTAAAGCAGAATAACAAAGTGCAATCAATATCGTAATGGAGGTTTATTTAGCCCACTAGATTCAAGATGCCAGCCAGTTTAGGCAAGAAAGCAGGGGATGTTCTTCATTTGCTGTGTTCCTGAGCAACGCTTGTTTTGTTTTGGTTTTTTTTTCCTATATAATGCATAATTCAAAATCAAACTCAGAGATCCTCTCGAATTAATGCCGGGAAGAAAAATATTTTTATCAATAATTACTTTTTGGTTTACTGGTTGTTTGTGGGATACTGCTATTTCTCCAATATGTCTGTTTTCCTGTGCAAATACATTTCTCCATCATGTCTGCAAGGACTGGGATGAGGAATTCAATGTTTAAAAGAAAACACAGCAGCTTTTCAATCACTGATTTTATTAATATAAAAATTAAAGGAAATCACCTTTTTCCTCTTCACAGAATTGCACTGTCCCACTATAAATTTCCTATGTATGAAATTACTCCAATAATAGTATTAGTAATAATAACAACAACAACAACAACAACAACAATAATAATAATAATAGTAATAATAATGCTGAAGGGTGATTTTGTAAATGGGCTGTTGTAGGATTAATGCTATTTCCTGTGCAGAGATGTTGAGGAAAGCAGAAAAGTAATTCCATGAGAACCTTAAGTACCCACCATCCCAAACTGGAATGTTAAGTGCAATTCCATTCTGTCTGAGAAAAAAGGATCCCATCAGCATGGAGATGACTGAGAAGATAAAGAGAGTTATCAGTGCAAATAACATCCCAATCTATATCATAATAAAAACTGTTGTTATGTCTGTTTGCTCAGTGAACAACCACTTTAAAATATCAGGGAATAAAGAAATTTAACAGCACCCAAAAAAATTAAAGAGAAGCCTAAACGTCTAACTAGTCTTTCTTCTTAAGGGGATGCACTCTAATGAAATGTAAGTGAAATTTAAAACATGTTATATATGCTCAGAGGAACTATGAGATCTGATTGCTGTGGATTCTCCAGTGTCTGTTGAGATGATTGATCACATAGGATGTTGAGAACCTTAATTCAAGTTTCTCACTGGGTTCAATAATCCATTTTCTTTAATATTTTTGATACTTTTTACCTTCATGAGTTGCATCTTTCTGATGAGTAAGCAGAGTGATGAAGAAGCACCATCAGCATGGAAAGACAGACACATCTGAGCAAATGCACTTCCTTCAGAGAAAAGGCAGAAAAAATATTTCTTTGCAGGAAACTTGACTCAGCCTCCTTATCCAGGGAGTGAAGTCACTAAATTTAAGGCAGATTTACAGAAACTAGCCTCTTTTACTTGGAAAATTGCTGGCCATTTGCAGTTTTCTGCTAAGTGGGAACAAATAAGGAGGAGAGCTCCCAAAGCAGCAGGGAAAGGAGACAGAAAGATTAAAGAAGATTTCAGGAGAAAATGGGAAATGCCCTGGCAGGTGAAATAAAAAGCAAGGTTTCACAGTAATTTCTGAGGGTCTCTCATCTCTCAGAGGCTGAGCTAAGCTCCTGTTGTGCTAAGTCCAGACCCGGAGCAGGTAGGACCAAGTATATTTTCCTGAAAGTCTTTATAAAATCTGCCTACTTATGGAAAACTCAACTGGGTATTTCTTTGAACGCTGAACAATTTCAGGTAGAGGGAATGGTCTCAGGAAATCTCCAGTGAGAGAGATCCAGGAGAGGTTGGATGCTACTGGTGCAATGCTGGTGGCTGCTTCAAAAACAGGCAGGGAACAGACAGCTCTTGGGTTTGGGGATAAAAGTGGCCCAAAGCAAGGTTTGTGTCTCAAATCTCTGCCTGTAGCTCCCCACCCTTTCTGAGCTTATCCTAAATATTTTCAGAGAATCAGGGAGTGGCTTACATTGGAAAAGACCTCTGAGATCATTGAATCCAAACATTAACCCAGCACTGCCAAGTCCAGCATTAATCCATGTCCTCAAGTGCCACATCTTCTAAATGCCTCCAGGAATGGTCACTCCACCACTTCTCTGGGCAGCCTGTGCAGACGCCTGACAATCATTTTGGTGAGGAAATTTTTCCTAATATCCACTTCCTTTCATCCTAAAACTTCTTACCTGGGAGGAGGGCCTGACTCTCACCTGGCTACACTCTCCTTTCAGGGAGTTGTAGAGAGCAAGAAATTCCCCCACTAAGACTTTTATTTATTTTTTTTTTTCCCCAGGCTAAACAATCCCAGTTCCCCCAGCTGCTCCTTCCAGAGCTTGTACTCCAGTCTGATCCCCAGCTTCACTGCCCTTCTTTGCCCATGCATTTATTTTGGTCCCTTCAGGAAGCTATAGGGTAATAATTCAATTTTAGGAGTGAGAGCAACTGCTGCAAACCAGATTTCATCCACACCACAGGCTGAAAAAACATATCACAGTGAACAAGAAACAGCAGCCTGAACAGCTGGTTTTTGTAGGATCTTGGGAGGCAAAGATTGAAATATCCAAGACACTGTGGTCCTGCTGATACAAACACTGGAAAGCTGTGCTTTTACTCCTGGAAATCTGGAGAGATGTCATCATCATACAGAATTATTTGTTTATAATTTTAGTGAGTTATTACTTATATTCTTAGTGGTTAAGAGCATTTCATTCAATAACAAAGACATGGATATATACCGTTTGAGCTGTAAGGAATTACTCTCTCCCTGTGCCTTCAACAGGGAATTTTCCACTTTCTGATGGGCTCCGTGTCCCATGCTCACCAAAAGGATAAAGAGCTCCCTAGAGTAAAACAAATTCCTGTAACAAAATCTGGGAGCAACAGGACTGAACCTTAAACAAATACCCCAAATTATTATCACTGGTTTTCCCCATAGAGTTGTAATAGATACACAGAATAAGTGATGGTTTTCAGGTGCTTGCAAAGGATCTGAGAAGCCTTTTTTGCACTTCCTTTAATTGACATGTCATCAGATGGAGGTAGCCATCCTTGGGATGGACAATTATTATGGTGCTGTGCTAAATGGCAAGTCCAACAAAATTTCTTTCATAGTTTTATTGCATCAAAAGCAAAGTGAGCTCACTATCTCCTACTAAAACAACAAATAATTTTTTTCTCTTTTTTTTTTTTTCATATTATTAGCTCAAAACAAGTTAAACCTGACAGATAGAAGATTATGTGTCTCCTGCACTTAGGAGTTCTTGCATCACAGGCACAACGAATGCTGTTGATAAAATTGAGCTGAAAATAAAACTTGTGCCGCTGAACACCTGCAATAGCTAATATTAGGATCTATAAAAAGATCCTGCAAAGTCAGTAGGATATTTAGCTCACTATTTACTCTCTTGGAAGGCAGAGCAGAGTCCAATTCTGTGTCCAAGGAACAGCTGCATGTGTAGGTGTGGAGTATTCCAGAAATATTCCAACCAAAGGCAAAGAGAGGCAGCTGGTTGTCACAAAATTATTTCAATACATAAAAGGAAAAATTGGAGGTCAGTGTGTCTGCATTTGTTCTAGACCTATGACTTGACCTGTTGGACAGAAGGAGGTGATAGCTGTCTCCTTTGCTTCAATCAGCTTTAGAAATATGAAAAACAAAACACAGATAAAATGAAAAATTAAAAGCTGTAAGTGTATTTTATTAGACACTCAGGAAATTGCAGTTCAAGAAAGGCCACACTGATTATTAGCCAGCCTGGGCTGCCAGGAAAATGAAAATAAGCTATAAAAGGATGACAATTTCTAGAAAGATAGAAATATAAATAAATGGAAGGAGGAAAGAATTACAACAATCAATATAATTAAGAAGTGAGAAAAGGGAGTTAAGGGAAACAAAACAGAGGGAAATATTTGATTAAGAGAACTATAGGTTAGGTGTAGCCAATCTTGCATATGCCAAAAACAAAATAAAGGTAAATGGTGTTACTAGCCCCTTTATGAATTAGAGTGGGAGAACTGATGGTAAAAGCAAAGAACTATTTGTAATATAATTAAATAATGTAGAGGATGACAAAGGACACCTCATTCAACTCCACCAGTGGCTGAAGTGGATGCTCACTGTCTACCATAAACACTGAGAGGTCCTAAAAATTCATTTAAAAGTTTGAAGATAGGCACCTGAGAACTTTACTGAAAAATTCCTTTTTCTTTAGCAAATCATGGGGAAATATCCTGGTCAGTGTTGTTGCTGAGAGTGGCCTGTGGGGTCTAAGAGAACGCTGAATCCTTCTGTCACCACGTGGTGACACTGGTATTGTACAGCAGGATGTTCTCCTGTTGGGTAGAACGAAAAAGAAGCAGGAGCAAAGTGCTGCATTTTGGCTATAGGAGTGGTGGAAAGGATAATGCAACAAAGTCCTTCTTGTAATGGAGGAGCAAAAAGAGAGCTTTTATTTAAAGAAACACTACACTTATATAGAGTAGTTCGTGCAATACAGAATAGAAAAGGCTCATTGGTCCAAGAAGGCAACACCTCTTTGAAAACATGCTTTCTGCAAAACATCCCATGTCTCACATCTCCAGCAGGTGTTTAATCATTGTTACAATTTCTTGTCCTTGAGCAGCCTGAGAAAAGGCTGCTTTCTTGGCTCCCAGCAGTATCCTAACAACAGCAAAGCAGTAGAAGAGGTTTTTCAGAGATGCTGCACATACATTTTCTACCATTTTTGGGTGGCAAACCTGATCTAGCACAGAACCCAGCCCTACTTTTTGCAGTACTACTGCAATCCTGTATGATATTCCTGGTCTTAGTCCCATAGAATGATAACATTTGGGAAAGACCTCCCAGATTGAGTCCAACCTGTGACCAATCACCACCTTGTCACCCAGACCAGACCCCTGAGTGCCAGTTCCAGCCACTCCTTGAATATCTCCAGGGATGGGGACTCCACCACCTCTCTGGACAGCCCCTTCCAATGCCTGACCAGCTTTTCACCCATTTCAGTGAAGAAATTCCTCCTTATGCCAAAACTGAACCACTCCTGGCACAGCTTGAGGCCATTTCCACTTGTCCTGACACTGGCCATCTATTTCCAAACCTAAACACAGATTACTCCAGGGGATGAGTGCTGGCCTGACCAGAGAAGATCTCTTCAGATATAGCAAATTTGAATTGCTAAATATTAGTGCAAAAGTTGGGATTTTTTTGTTACTGTCAACAAACATGATAATTTTATTAGATCTAGGATGTTGAATGCTTTGTTAGACTTTGGGGAGAAAAGTTTCCTCTTTTTTTTTTAAAGGAATAATTTGATACATGAGAAGAGTTATATTCAAGCCCAGATGTGCTTTTCTTCTTGTCTCACTTCAGTTCCCCTCTAGGAAAAGTGTTCACCAGTTCTTATGTAAAATCTCTTCTCTTATGAGGATGAATTTATAAAAGTTGTGAGCTAATGGTAAGAGAGTGCTTACACATACATTAGAGAAATTACAGTAAAAAACTGTCACACAGTTGGGTATCATCCCCTGTCAGTCTTTCTCTTAAAACAGAGATATAATTACTTGTGTTTCTCCCCTACTGTGCATTGAAATCTCCATGCCTGGAAATACTCATATATAACAGGCTTGGATCACATTTGTACTTGAAATGGAGTCAGTTTAGGAATAACTTACAAGACTATAGCTCAGCTGCTACAATTTTAATGAAGAAGTGCCAGAAAAAACAATAAAGACAGAATTTGATTAATGGAGGAACTTCAGTCCAGAACTGTCAGAACTTCATGTGTTGTCATCATAATGAAAATATAATGGATGTGGTCAGGAATGCCATCCATCTTCCATTTGCTGCACACTGAAT
This sequence comes from Cichladusa arquata, assembly GCA_026413545.1. Lineage (NCBI taxonomy): Eukaryota > Metazoa > Chordata > Aves > Passeriformes > Muscicapidae > Cichladusa > Cichladusa arquata. The sequence continues at coordinate 147,979,020 of JAOTQP010001286.1, read as the reverse complement.
TTGAACCAAAGGTTTCCAGGGAATTTTTAATTTCTGCTCTCACTTATTTTTCTGAAGTAATTTCCCTTGTTAGAATTCAAGTGGAAGGGAAGGGGCAGTAAAAGTCTTTGAGACTGGGAATTAGGACTCAGGCCTGAGAAAATTAAGAGCAGATTGAAAATGTTGGTTTTGATTAATCAAGAAAGCTCCAAAGAGAAGTCTTAGAGAGGTGAGGTGACCTTTGAAAGAAAGAAGCAGGAAGAGATGCTTCTTCTAAAGCCTTGCTTGAACAAACTGATTAGGGGCACAAATTACTCTAAACACAGGAGCTCATGAAGCTTCTTCCCTAAGGGTTTGGGCTCTGAGCAATCTGTTCTGGTTGAAGATGTCCCTGCTTATTGCTGGGGAGTTGGGCTAGAAGTCCTTTGGAGGTGCATTCAAGCCCAAACCATCCTGTGATTATATGAATTATAACAATTTATATTCAAAATAATAATATTACCACCTACAGAAATGTTCATATGAGTTTTCTGGTCTCTCAGAAGGTGTATGGTCACATTCTGATGTTTCCCTCTGTGAGGTACTTAAATTTCCTTAGTTCCCTTATCTATCTATTTTTAATAGCAATTTATTTACAAAAGATATTCCAGATGTCTCCCTATTTAATTGTTTTTTGAAACTGGTTAGTAGTTAAAACATTTTAGGAGAAACACACAGGTCATAATGGTATCCTGAGTCTGATTTCTGAAAAATAAATGAAAGCAGAAAAAAAAAAAAAAAGTAAATTCATTTGTAATATTCTGTTCATTAAAGAATCACAGAAGATTTAGGATTAGAAGGGACCTGTAGAGATCATCCAGTCCCACCCCTGTGCCAAGGCAGGGTTCTCTGGAGCAGGTGACAAGGAACACATCCAAGTGGGTTGGGAATGTCTGCAGAGAGGGAACTCCACGCCCTCCCTGGGCAGCTGTTCCAGTGCTCTGCCACTCTCCATGGAAAGAAGTTCTTCCACTTGTTGAGCTGGAATTTGTGTTTTAGTTTATAGCCCTTGCTCCTTGTCCTGTTATTGGGCACCACTGAAAAGAGCCTGGCTCCCTCCTCTTGACACCAACCTCTGAGTTATAAAATATTTGAGATATTTTTATTGATGAGATCCCCTCTCAGTCATGTCTTCTCCACACTAACCAGGCCCAGCTCCCACAGAGTTGTTCCAGGCTCCTCATCATCTTTGTGGCCTCTGCTGGACCCTCTCCAGTAGCCCCTTGTCTTTGTGGAGACCAAAACAACCCCAGGGCAGAGCAGAGGGGGAGGATCACCTGCCTCAACCCCCAGACTTTTCTTTATGAACCCCAGGATCCCATTGGATCCCATTGGCCCTCCTGGCCCCCAGGGGACACTGCTGGCTCATGGACAACTTGTCACCCACCAGGACACCCAGGTCATCCTCAGCAGAGCTGCTCTCTGGTAGGTCAGCCCCCAACCTTTGCTGGTATTTGGGATTTCTCCTCCCCAGGTACAGGACCCTACACTTGCCCTTGCTGAACCTCACAGGATTTCTCTCTGCCCAACTCTGTATTCTCCTGTATAACTCCTAAGTCCTGTATTCATGGCCAGTGACACTGCCAGCATTTCTCTATCTCCTTATCACCCATTCAGCCTCTTTAATTGTTGTTATGTGATTACAAGTTCCCATAGAGACTAATGGTCATTGCCACTGGATTATTGATATTCAATTATATCTGCTCTCTGTTTATGCTGTAGTCCCTTCCACTTTCTTAGTTTGAGAGATGAGCCTGTGCATTAAGTTGTTGTTTTTTCTTTAACCAATAGAACAGCAGATTAATTTGATTTCTTCCTCAGTAAAGGATATGTTGCTCAGGATATACACCAGGTTAAAATTCTGGTAAGGAAAACAAACCATTCTGAACATTGCAGTTTGACCAATATAACAGAAAATTCATGAGGAATAAACCTATTTCCATTCCACCTATTATCCCAATTATTGGCTTTGCATCTCAGAGAAAGGAAGCAGAAGGACACCTAATTTGCAAGTCATTTGTGTAACTCACTGACAACCAGATCAAGCTTTATGCTCTTGTAATTATTGTCTCTGTAGGAAGTTAATTCCTTACAATGGAGACGAAAATACTCTTCAGGGCTGGAATCAGTCAGACCCTCAGTTGCAAGTTATTGACTCTCAGGTGCTTGTGATGACTTGCTGCAGGTGAGATGCAAATGTCTCAGTGATGCAATAATTTCAGATGTTTTTCTCTAGTCTTCAAAAGTCTAAAATCAGCCACTGGAGTGCTCAGGGTTTAAAGGGACTTCTAAAGGTCATCTAGTCCAATTGAAATGATCAGAGACCTCTTCAACTAGATCAGTTTGCTCAGAGCTCCCTCTCACCTGAATGTTTCCAGGGTTGGGGCACCTGCCACCTTTCAGGGCAACAAAACTTATTTGCTCTGCTCTTCTTTGCCACAGAGACATCTATGTGAATTTGCTGATTTAACACCTATTTCCCGAACATTTTCACTGTTATTCCCAGATCAAGTGTTATCTCTTTGAATTCCTACCAAGTTACATCCTCTTACGTATCTTTATTTTCAGTAACAATGTTTATCATTGTTGGTGACGGCATGACATTGATCTTGCAAAGCCCAAAGGGAATAAAAGAATAAATACTCGATAAAAGTATGATTTAAGATTAATTGCTGCCTGGTGAAGACTCAGGATAAGACATCACATAAAGGCATTACATAAAACATCACATAAAGGCATTACTTGCCTAGCAGTGCAGAATTGTTCTAGCAGCCATGACTGAGTGAAATGGAGCAGACAGTGGAAGCCTTTTCAGAGGATGCTTATCCCAATTGCAGTCCTACCTCTGCTCCAGATACCCTGTGAAAAGTTGGAAGCTGTAATGGGTGATGAAGACAACTTTTGTGAGTGGTAGCTGGTGTTCCCATGGGCTATGGGTTCAAGGAGAGGAGAAATACTCATGGATATGACAATCTCCATCACATCTATGAAATATTCATTTATATATATATATATATATACACATATATATAAACTTTCTGAGCTTCTGTTTGTAAACAGAAACATCAAAATATCACAAATATCTTCTGCTGTCAGTTGTGGTTTTCAGTGGCAGCTGCAACAGATATTTCTGCTGGGGAAAAAATAATTCAAACCTTAGTACTCTAGGCAAAGGAAAATTTCTTTAGCAATCAAGAAGTGATTGCACTCTGTGATTGTTTCTACTGGCAAATGACAGTGATTAATGCTATGCCAGTGCTTCTCAAAATTTTGGAAGTTGAAGCCTTTTTCGTTCATCTGTGTCTATGGAGCATTATTCTCAGAAGCAGCTTGGTTTCTTCAAGACTCAGGATGAGGAGAAATTATAACTGACTTCAGCAAGTATTGACACTCATTCCCTCCCACAAGGAACTGAGCTGCTGCCAGAAAGTAAAAGTGGCATAAAATTGGTCAGGCAACAATCACAGCCTACACTTGCTCTTGTCTTATATCTGGTGCCTGGAGAAACTGAGAAGTTGTTGACTGCTGAATGTGATGCTTTAGCCTCCCTTTGAACTCCTTGGTCGTGGCTTGAGATGTGGGATGAAGAAGGAAAGGCAGTGCCACTGCCCATATTTTCATCTTATTTTGAAAAACACTAGTCTTGGACTGTAGTTGTTTCTATTTCTAAAAAAGGTTTGGGAAAATTTTAACAGAAGAATCAGAACACCTTAAAAATTCTGAACCAGCTTGTCTCTTTCTTTCCTCTGGTGACACTTTAAAAAACCTTTACAGATCAATTATGGACTAAGCAGGAAGTCTGACAAAAGGCTTTGCTGCCTTTAAATTGCTCAATTCTCTCTGCAAAGCAGGAACATGTTCTTTGAGCTGGCACACTAAGCTTTTATCCAACTAATTTCCCTGCACTGAGTCTGTCTGGTCTCCCTGGGCTGGGTTCTGGTTGCATTCAGACTCCAATGTTCAGAGGCAAGGAAGTGATTTTCAGCCTGCACCAAAGCCACATCGATGCATTTGAGGGTATGGAAGAGTTGCTGTGGTAACAGTTCAGCAAACACTTAGATCCACTGACGTCCATGAGGTTAAGGAAGTGCTTAATCAGAGTTTTAAACTGCAGTCAGTGTGAGCAAAATATCCCTCTGGTCCTCAAAAAAAAACCAAAAAAACTTCTCATAGCGCCAATATACACTGAAAGAGAAAGTTTTGACCATTTATTTCTAATATGCCCTAAGACATCTTGTTTCTGATTTAACTTCAGCTCTGAGAAGGACAGGAACTGGATAAAGTCATCATTTCCATAAATGTTAAAATGAAAAAAAAAATAAGATGCCGCTATCACCTTCCCTAATTTGGCCATTATCACTGAGAATTTTGTGCAAATGATGCATTTATATGCAGTTCATAAATGACTCTGCTAATTCCAGCCACTCAATGTGTCCTACATATGCTCCTTATGGTGTCTGTGGGCGAGGCAGATAAACAGTCGAGTTTCTGGGAGTGGAGCGTCAGGATCAGCATTTTGCTAAAAAATTGCTTTTCCAAGGGGTATGAATTTGCCTGTTTATTCCAGTGCAGCAGCAAAGAGACTGAAGATTTCACTCTACTTGGATGGGGTCATAAAAGCTGGTTTGCATCTCATTTAAATGCTATGCATACTTTTGATAAAATTATTTTTACAAGACATAAAAATGCTGCATGGTTAGTTGCTAGTCAAAGAAATTATACCTTTTAAAAGTATTCTTATAAAGTTATGTTTAAAACACTTAAATGAATATGACTGAGATTTCAATGATGTTCTTAAAATAGCATTTAAAAATAAAATAATTTTGTTATTCTCAGTGTTAAACAACCTTCAACAAAATGACTTCCTGAGAGACATTTATTTATTTATTTATTTATCTTTAAACCAGTGATGCAATGAATGGGAATTCAAGACATGAATTAGTTCAAGCCCATCTTAAATTTTCAGTGTGATGTATAAATTACCCAGTCTCTCATAATGCCAGTTTTATCACCTGTAAAATGAGAGAGAAGTAATTTATTTTTATCCAATCCCTGTTCTTGGCATGTTTTACTTGAAGTACTGTAGTCATAGCCTAGGAAATGGGCCTTTGTTTGGATAGGAAAAGTCTTCTTATGACGAAAAAAAAAATCACCTCATTAAATTATTGTAAGTGCCAAATAAACTTTGCATTTGCAACAAAATCAAGATAAATTTTATTTTCTTTATCAATTTTGAAAAGTAACAATACATTAATGCTTGTCTCCTTTCCATGTTCCAGTTCTTGGATATAGAGTTCATTGTCGTCTCAGAGACCTGGAATAATTTTCCCTGTTTTAGTATAGAACTGGAATGACATATTGCATACTTAATTCAAGAATGCTATGAGTGTTGTACAGTCATTGTGTGTTTCCCTTTTTGGCTTCTCTGTTGAGAATATAATCACTTTAGAAAAGTAGAATTTATGTTTGCTGAATGTTATTTTTCGCTTGGTGGCGCATGGTATCTCCCAAGTTTTCTGGTTATCTTCTCAAAAGTTGTAGCACTTTAAAAATGACCATAAGAAACTTCCCCAAACTGTTTTTCTTATGCTCCAGCTGTCCCTCACCATTCTTGTTCTGATGGTGGAATTGCCAAAACTCAACAAACCACTCATAGATTATGGACTAGAAACATGGCTACTGTTCATATATTTGTAAGAATGATAAATAAAGACACAATAGCATCTTCATAACATATTTCTGAATCCTGTATCAGAAAGTCACAGAAAGGTTGGGTTGAAAGGGACCTTCAAGATAATCCCATTCCACCCCCCTGCCATGGGCAGGGTCACCTTCCATTATCCCAGGTTGCTCCAAGCCCCATCCAACCTGGCCTTGGACACTGCCAGGGATGGGGCAGCCACAGCTTCTCTGGGCAACCTGTGCCAGGGACTCACTACTCCCACTCTAAGAATTCCTTTACTATTTAAATCTATCCATTTTCAGCTTAAAGCCATCCTTCTTATCTGTGATGCCATGACCAGAGAAAAAGAATAGATGGCAAGTATCTAACTTTTAATTCATTTAATGGACATCATTATATTTCAGTGAATGAAGGACTCAGGTCCCACCATATCTGAAAGTTTCTCCACCCTGCATTGAATATTTTGAGGATGGAAATGTTGCAGCCTCAGGAATCAATGATGTATTGCACTGACTGTTCCCTGTAAAAGCCTGCAGTGATGGATCCCCAACAGTTTTTTCATTTAATTCATCCTGTTCTGAGGAGGAGGAATCATATACTCTGAGACACTTTTAAAAATAAACTTCCAATATGCTGAAGCGTCAGTGCCTTTCCAAACTTTGAAATGAGTAAAGCTGTGTGCAATCTAGTGACTTTCATATCTACTCTAAAAGCCTTTTCTCACCTCAAATTAGTCAATAATTGCAAAGTATCAGACAAAATCACTACCTGCTCTGACACAGCCTCGAATCAAAGTCTTTCAAACCTGGTAATTTGTGTTAATGGATGACAAATGGAACCACTGGGGCAGATTTGTGCCTGGTGGAGGTTTCAGCCATGCTTCACTTGATTTACACCTACTGAAGTTCTCTTCTCCACACCACAGATGGGTTCCAAACTTTTCTGAACATGTGTGGTCTCCTTGCATTACTATTAACACCTTCCCACACTCTGGAGTGGGTGTCTGGACCCCAGAGTGGAGCTCTGTGCTTTATTGGCTCTAATAGATGGAATTGAATGATTGTGCTATTTGTTTGCCCCTGACAATCTCCAAAAAAATTATGAGAAACAGCATCTCTGCTTTTTGGGATCTTCATTCTCAGAATGTCATAATCATAGAATTGGGGGGTTGCCTTTTTCTTTTTATATTTTTTCTCATGCCTTTCATTTTTTTTCCTCTCTGCCACCTTCCTCCACTGTGGGGGCTTTCCCCATCTAGAGAAAAGGCTTTAATTTCTTATCCCAAGATGTGATCTGGATTGTGTGTTGGATTTCAGCATATATTTTCATATATTTTCATATCTTTTCAGCTGGGTTCAGACTCTTCTGAGAGGAAGATGATAACAGTTGATGAGAATAGTTTAGGACCATATGTTCCTACAAGCCAGAAGAGTTAGGCACAGCCCATACAACTGTGCTGCATGGGGTGCAGGCTGAAAATAAAAACTGAGGTGTAGCCCCAGATAAAAGCTGCAAATAGTAATTAGCACCCCCTAGGAAAAACAGCCTTTTAATTGTTAATTGCTAATTGTTAACTGTAACTGGCCTAATGGTCACTAGATGAGGAGCTGTTTTCCTAAGGAAAGGGGAATATTGGAAAATTCAGGCTTGTAATACCCATATGTATTGGAACAGTGTGCCCAAAGCTGTTGCATTCACTAAGATTTTCATCCTCCTGAAGCAGAGCAATTTTTGACCCGGAATTTGTGGAATGGTTTATCAAAGAAAACACTAACAGAAGGGTGGTTTATATTGTGTGAGGAGCATGAGGAAGACATTTCACAGTTAAGACACCATTTTAGGGTCATTCCTCCAGGTTCCACTTCTATCCTAGCTCAGCTGCAATATTTTATCCCAGTCGTGCAATGCACTTTTAACTAAACAGGTGTCTAAAAATAATAATAATAATAATAAAAATTAGGAATCACCCTGCAGATCTTAATAGGCCTTGAGCCACTATTTTAACAGCGAATAAATGTGTATGCAAATTGTTATTATTAACATTAAAAACAAACCTGGCATCTTTTAATTAAGTATTAAGAAGCACTCAATTGAGAAGCACTCAATTAAGAAGGAATTGTGGCAATTCCTTCTGTTGTGTTTCTTTTCTTTGATTTAGAATTTATGATTCAACCAGGCGTAAATCCTGTTTCGTGTGTCTTGTTTCTTGTTCTGCTCTTAAAGAACCATGGAATTGTTAAGGTTGGAAAAGACCTCCAAAATTATCCAGCCATTACACTGACCCTGCCAGCTCCAGCACTAAACCATGTCCCCAAATGCCACATCTACACACCTTTTAAACCCTCCAGGGATGGTGACTCCCCCACCTCCCTGGACAGCCTATTTCAACCACCTTTTCAGTGAGGAAATTTTCCCTAATATCAAGTCCAAACCTCTCTTGGAAGGGAGCATTCTGCATTCTTCCTCTGCTGCTTTTTTCCCCCATTTAAAAATCCTGAAAATAGTTAAGTTGCCTGGAAAATTCAATGTAATTTCACACATTATCCTCTGTAGAGCTGAATCTATTTCTTTTTCTGC
>JAOTQP010001286.1:147954550-147968927 GCA_026413545.1 Cichladusa arquata | reverse complement strand
TCATGGAGCCTTCCCTGAGGCGAATCCACCCCTCCCCCTGAGCACGTGAAACCAACACAAGGATACAGTGGCCCAAGTCTCGCTGCCGGGAGGTTTGGTGTTGGTGGTGGCTTCACGTGTCAGAGATGCACCCCAGTTTAAACACTGAGTTGCCACGTGAAGGAGCTATAGGAGGAGGTGAGAAGACTGTAATTTAACTTTCAGTACAATTTTGGATCAGAAAACCTCAGATCAGAGGTCTTTTCCACTACTGTTATCCTTTATTAGCCCCCATGTCGTGCTTCTCTGTCTTCCTAGTGAACCTTGCCAGGGATTTGTTGTCTTTCCCTTTGCAGTTGGATTTAATTACAAGCAAAAGGTGGCAAGTCAGAAACAATATGCTGGGCTAATAAATTTCCTGTGCAGGAATCATGTTGCCTATTAGGAAAGCTCTAAGAACACCAAGGAGGGGCATAGGTTAAGAGAGATGAAACATTTCACACTGTCATTGTCTGCAAAGTTATTACACTCCTGAGCAGCTACAAATGACAGGCTGGAATATTTGCAAGATTCATGGTTATTGTCTGGATATTCATTTACACATATCCTAAGTTCCCAGTGGGGCATATGCCCTTAAATTGAGGCTAGGCAGATATATTTGAAATTTGTTTTATCTAATTTTTTCTTATAATTTGTTTATTTGGTTTAGCTGCTTAGCAGCACACAGACAAATACATACACACAGATTCATATACCACCAAAAGTCTCTTTTAATCTGAATTTTGAAGCTATTGAGCTGATCCACACAGTTTGGTCCTTAAGGACCAGTTATTCATACAAATTCACCAAATGTAATTCAAAGAAACTTGTAAGGTTAAAGAGGAAAAACTATCTTTGCTGTCACAGAGAGAGGAAAATGCCTCTAACGCATTTCCCTGATTGAAAAGCATTTGTTCCCTGATGTTATTATCAAATCTGGTAAAACATATATTTATCAAAGTTTAAACCAATAGAAGGAGAAGAAATCAGCAGGAATCCCATTTAACCTCATTTATCTTCACTCTCAACAGAGGTATTAGGCACATTGAGCAGTAATGAATTATTTAAGATAGCACTAGATATTAAATGCTTTAAATTGTGGGCAAACAGCCAAATAGATGTCTTTCAGATTTTTTCCTCTTCTAATAGGAGCTCCCTCGGACATTTTAGCTAATAAATTACTATGTTCTCACATATCAACTGTTTATATAATGCGGAATCCATCTCTGAAGCTGAAAATGGGCATTCCAGGAAAGAAATGGGCGCCCTGTAGTGGCAAAATGGGCTGGAAGATGTGTAGAAGCACAGATTGCTTCAGATGTGCCCAAATGTGCTGCTTATTTTGGTCACTGGTTGAATCTCTCTGCTCCTGGAGATGGTAGGGGTAGGGACAGAATGGAGTTTGCACAAGCAGGAAGATACGAAGTTTTAATTGTCCAACAAAGACAAAAACCCCACAAATTAGAGCTGTAATCCTCAATTGCACACCTCTAATCCACAGTTGCACAGGTTTGGAGCCCCATCACTTACCTGAAGTTTTATTCTGGATTTTGCTTTACTAGAACCAAGCCATGGGACTGAAACTGCTCTCTAGGCGCTGTTGGACAGGAAAGCTCTGCAGTTGGTCATAAAGTATTGCTGTCTAATCTAAGCAATAATATGGCTCAAATCCTCTCTGGATAAACATATCCAATAAATAGAGATAATTAAATTACCTTAATCTCTACAGTTTTGCAAAAATAAATTGTCTCTTCACTTCTTATTTCTGCCCTCAAAACTGGCACACAGCACTGGAGAAAACAAATCAGAAATAGACTCAGGTGCCAGTAAAAACATGTGAGAAGACAAGATCAGCTTAGACAAAAAAAAAAACAACAACAAAATAGGAAACAAACCCAAAACCAATAATTCTCTGGCAGAAGTCAAACCCTCAAAGGGAAGTCATGAAACAATGGAAAACACCTTGAGGAGTTAAGCTTGTCTTGTGTATAACCACCACTGGCCATTTCTGTCTGTTGTTTAGGGGGAATCCTGATTCTGAAACATCTTTGTAATGAAAAGTGACTTAGGAGTTTGGCTTTATGATTTTTATTCCAGTCCCTGAATGCTTAGTACTGCATGATCTCACAAGGAAAAAGAATCTTCACATCAGAAGCAAATCAAAAGAAGAGTTATTTTGACTTAAAGCATTTGATTGGTTTGGGTAGTTGTTGGTTTCCGGATTACTTCAAGGTCTGGAAATTATGATATGAGTACCTGAAAGATATAAATACCAGTCTAGAAAAGACATCAATGGAATAGAAAGTAAACCCATAAGTAATTAATGGTTCTGATTATTAGGTGTATTGCAAAGAAAATAATGAGAAAATTTAATTATGTCCCAATGCTGATTTCCATTAAGGAAGGGATTACTTTACTGTGGATTGGACAGGAAGGTCCGTAAGTCATTACTAGGTCTGCTAAATCCAAAATGGATTAAGCTTCCAAGGGTGCTCTGGTAAAGAGTGTTCTTAGCACAGTTTGGATCCTGGAGTTCAGTTCGACTCCTGAAGACGTCACAACAAAAACTTCCATTGATTTGAGAAGACCATGAAAAATCAGATTTTTTTCCCCCCACTTCTGTTTGATGTCACATAGGCATTTTCATTCTTTTTCAGACAAATAAAGGCAAACTGGAGGGACGGATGCTTGTGCATGGAGTGCTTGTTCTCCCAGTCGAGGTTGCCCTGCAGTCTCAGAGCAGCAATTGCTGTCAGGCAGGCACTTACATTAAGTACCATGTTGACATTAAAGGGATTGGGAAAAGTGCCCTAAAGAGTATTCCCCTCCCAACCCTCCTCCCAGCAGAAGGTAACATTTACTCCTCAGCCTGGGATAAATTACCATATTAATTATTCAGAATACTTAATACCATCAAACAGAAATGAATTTACCAGATGCAATCCCAAGAAATCAATGGAGTTTAAAGGCCTTGGCTCTCAATGAATCATTAACTGGGTGTCTCCTGAAGTCCAGGGAGTGGAGAGGGTGTGAATTGCCTCAGGAGGGAGGAGAAGAGGTCAGGCCAAATTGCAGCTCCAACCAAGAGTGAATTCTCCCTTCTCCCAGACTACCAATATGAGATAATGTCAGCACTTAAGGGAATATTTAAGAGTGTGAGGGACTCACAAAGAGCTCTGAGAGCAGGATGCAGCTGTGCAAACCAACTGTGCTTTGAACCAGGGCAGTAAATCTACCTTGCTCTGGTAATCTCACTGCAACACCAATACAGGTAAGGCTTTTTTAGTTTGGAACATGCTGCCCCACAAAACTCAGGGAATGTACCTACTAACACCTGGACAAACCAGCGCAATGTAAATCCAGACTAATTCTTCTGACTGATTTTACAGTGGTGATGTACAGGACAGGCCTCTGTTCCTCCTCTTTTACTGTTTACCTCCCCCATACATTGAAATTAAATGTTTCTTCACATCCTTTTTTTTTGACATTTCCTTGCTGTGACACAGCAGCACAGGGCAGTTTCTGTTTTCTGATTTAGTGGTTTAGAGTTTAGAGTCTCCTTGCATACAAAAGCTGTAGTGGCTGAACTCTCTCAGTCATGGCTTATTCCCACAGAAGCAATGTGGTGAAAAAAGTTTTAGAAATACAAAGTGAAATTTGCAGTACAAATCCATAGAAGCAAATTAGACTAGAATATCTTTTGCTTTCAGTATTCTGGGGATAGATGACTCTCTAGCTGAGTGTTTAACACATTTTGCTTAATTAAACCTTCCTTTTGACTTTGGCTTGCCTAGACAGCTACAGCAGCTAATTCTGGGAACAATTCAGCTGTAGGAAGCTGTAGGGGAAATTCAGGTTCTGGCCTTTCCTACCCCAGTGCTCTCCCATTGAAATATCTCTCAGAGGCTGCTTTGGCTTCTTGCATTGCAAGACCTGTGAATTCCATATTTTGGTGTCTCACACTGGCTGGCTGTGCCCAGGTGCTAGCAGTGGGAGCTGCAGGGTATCCAGGGAGAAGAAACTGGATTTTCCCTGTGTCTGACACAGGTTTCAGCTTTTATCTTGACCTTTTCTTGACCTGTTGAGTGGGAGTGAGAGAACAGTGAGGTGCAGGGCTGGCAGCTGCCCATGGTGAAGGTGGGTTAAACCTCCTCCTCCTCTTCCTCCTCCTCCTCTTCCTCCTCCTCCTCCTCTGGCTTTGGTGTTCACAGTTTTTCCTCACACTTTCCCCTCACTCCCCATACTACCATGCAGTGGTTTTGCCTTCCTAGCCTAACAAAGTCAGAATGAAGCAGAAGCACCACATGGGAGAGAGGACATTCCCAAGAAAATGAATGGTGCTAAGCTGGTGGGATGGTGGAAGTACACACACACACAATCTTCTAGCTCTCCTCACACTGATTTTAGGGCTTAAAAGCATTTTGTGTAGTGGGTGTCTTCAACCTTTTCTGTGAAGGAGGAATGACAACCCCTTGTCTAAGGAGACAAGGTGCAAACTCCAAAATGAGCTCTCCCTCTTGGATGACTCCTGTCTGATGCTCATTTACAGCCTGTCACCAAGTCTTATTTAATTCCTTCCCTTTCTGATCTTCCTCAGCTTTCTGCTTCCAGTCCTCTTTTTCTTGTCTGCTCACTGTTGAAAATAACAACTCATTTTGATATGAGCTTGGGGAAAGGGGAAAAATTAGGCAAAAGAAACAAAAGTCTCTGAGATCTTTAAAGCCATGCTCTCACTGACTTGCTGTGAAGTTCATCAGCTGTTCAAAAATGCATCAGCAATGCATTCCTTTGGGATCAGCTACTGGAGTGCAGTGTCTATGAAACAGTTTAAAAACCAGAGAACATTCAGAGGTCAGAACTGGAGCAAAACATCAGACTAAAACCCAGTCCTGTCCTGTAAAATAGTGAGTATGAAAGTAAAAAAGCCAGGAAGGGAAATATGGCAGGATGAGCTGGAATTGTGTGGTGATACTGGAGATAAAGCAGCCATGGAATCTGCATAGAACCATAAAATTGTGGAATGGTTTGTATTGGAAGGGACTTCAGAAATTATCTTGTTCCAACCCCACATCTCCCACTGGACCAGGTTGCTCAGAGTCCCATCCAGTCCAGCCTGGAACACTTCCAGGGATTTTCTACATTCATAATTGCCAGTGGAGTCCTGGAGAGCTTTCCTTGGGCGCTCAAAACTAGTTGCTGATGGGTAGTTCTGTTAAAATAAAATTAATTCTTTTGCTGTGTCCCTTGCACACAATATTCATGCTGAACCTGTGTTATGTGTTTGGGGACAATTCATCCCTTTCAGCCTTTCAAGGTGTCCTGGGGAAGGACATGAAGGTTTAGGTTCTTCAGACCCTGTGCAATGCCAAAAATTAAATGAAAAAAATGAAAACTTTTTCTTCCCAGATAAGCTGAGGCATTTATGTAACAGATGAAAATAGTCAACTCTTTTTGCACAATGATTGAGTTTTCATTTTTTTTAGGAAGAGAATCAATTTTATGTGAAAATGCATCAGATTCTGCTCAGACAAAATAGAGTTTCTAAGGACAATTTTGAATCAATATGAAATGTTCTCTTTTGTCAAATGATTACAGGGAGAGGAAAAATAAAGATGGTTTTTGGATCTACTTTTGTGATCGGTCTCTGCAAGAGTCTCTGATGGAGGGAAGGGGATATGAGCCATGATTTATTAGCACAAGATTATCACAAAATCTGAATTGGATGTTACTTCTCTGAGTGCTACAGGAAAAAGCCTAAAAGACTGATTGGAAACTTATCCCTCTCTCTCTCTGAAAAATATTCTCTATGGAACAGGGACTTTGTCCAAATCCTGCTAAGAAACAAAATGTGATGGAAATGATTACATGGACATTATTTTTCATAATACATAGTCATTCGTATAGTTTTACAGAATCTCTGTTGATGAGTCAAGAAGAACAAACATTTATTATTAATAAATAATATTGCTGCTCTGCAGCAATGCAGAGCAATAATAATAGTTCAAATTATTCATGGAATCATAGTTTACCAAGGACTAATAAACACAGAAAAATGACCTCTGGTCAGGGAGTTCACAAGCTGCAAATTGCTGGAGTCTGGGAGAGGTATTTGAGGAAATATTGTGGTATACTTGCCATCCCCTAAGCATCCACATTGAATCATTATTTATAATCAATCAATCTGGTTTTATATTCTTCAGATTTTTAAGTCCAATTTTTATTTACATCTTCTCAAACCTAACATATATAATAAGCTGGCTTCCCTGCTTTTATTGTCTTGTTATAACACTTCAAATTTCTGGCCATGACCTAGGATTTTGCAGTTCTTTTTGTTGTAGAAATAATTATAAATACTACAAGGAGAAGCATCCCAAATATTGTGCTTTCCTGGGAAGTTCTTTCCAAGCTGCAAGCCCCCAAACATTAGATTTCCTTCCCTACAACTGGAGTCAGAAACAGGCACCACTTGGAGGGTTGTATCATGATGCAAGAGTGGAGTTTTGGCCATCAAGTTTCTCAAATAATAAAACATCTCTATTCTGGTGATGATACTTGGTAATGAATTCCCTCCTCAGTGAAATTCATTCTTCAAGGACATGATTAGGTGAATCATATCCCATCTTCCCATCAGCTCAGCCCCAAAGAAACTTTCCTTTCTCCCAAGCCACTCCATAAATTTAATTAATTCCAGCACAAATGCAGGAAAAAGAGATCTTTGCATGCTCCTCTCTGACCACAGAGCTCAGAGGTCTCACATGGTGCATGAGGACAACAGCATTGAGGAGCAAATTTATTACTCTGGTATTAAATTTGTCCCACCTTGCAAGGAGCTATCCCCATTTTTCAGGCAAAGTCCCTTCATATTCAATTTCTAGTATTGGAATAGAAATTGCCAGTAAAAGGTTACCACAAATAATTCTGCTGCTCCATTCCTGAATGAATAACTTAATAAATATAAGGGATGTGATGCCACTGAGGGAGGCCCAGATGAGCTTATGGATACATTGCTAAGCACAGCAGAAAGAACAGTAAAGACACAATGTAATTTTGTGAGAAAATTAATGAAATAAAATTATTACAGAAAAAGTATTGACACCACTCTGGAAATATGACTCCTTGTGATGTGAATATATAGAGAGTAAAATGTGAGAGGCCAGTGATAACCTGAGCTAATTTCCCAAAGAACATTCTGTGGAAAAAGGAAACCCCATGTGAGTGCACCATTAGTAAGAAGAAGGAAGGTACTCAGTGGGCTCAAATCACTCTGTGGCATGGAAAAATTGATTGTTAGAAAAGTTAGAGTGAGGCTTCTCATGTGTTATCAGGGTTCATAAAAAATTTCAATGAGAAATAGCTGGTCCAATAAATACTAATATGGCAAACCAAACTCACAGATTATAATAGGAAAAGAACTTTAAATAGTCATCAACTAAAATATACCTTCTTCCAATTAACTTCTTTGTGGGTAATTTATTTAACTGGCTAATGCTATCTCAGATTTACAAGATCTTGTGGAAGAAAAGGAATCTGGAAGAGAAAAAAATCTACAAAAGTTGTCTTTATAATGAAAAAGAAAAAGAACAGAAAAAAAAAAGTAAAGATTCAGTCCCTAGCAAAAGTGAACAGCATTGAGCAGACCTCTAAACAAAAAGGGTGACAAGGGGATGGATTTGTCAAGAACAATACAACATGGTTTCCTTGTATGGCAAGATAATAAATATTGTGGAGCATGGTGAAGGGGGAAAAGCCTTCAGCCCTTGTCTGTCACTGTAGGACATGACAATCCCATCAGTAAGAGAAACATTAACTAAAAAAAATTACTCAGAGAGGAGGCAAACCTGACAATAACTTCTGCCCAGAGCACATAACAAAGTAGTGCTGGTGAGTGAGGGTTGTATCAAATAAGGTTTTTGAGACACCTGTGCTGGGTAGAGCTCAGTTTATATCCTCAGTGGTGAAACTGGGATTAGGTTTACTCGTCAAGTTTTTGAGGACTATTCCTACTTTGCAGGACACAGTGGTAAGTCTTGGCAAATGTGAAAGATAGGCTAAAAATTGTGGCTACGTATTTTTCTAGGTTGGCACATACCCTCAATTTTGGTCATACTACTTTCCAAAATGCAAGCTGGGGAACGCTGGGAAAAGTGGGAGTTGTTCTGCAAAGGATCTAGAGATTATAGTAGATCACAGGCCAAATATAAGACAAACATTAAAAAATTAAAAGAAAATAGTGAGCCACTTTGGGCTTTCTCTTTTCAGACAGATAATAATAGATTGAAGTTATGAGGAAAGGAAAATGCACTGAGTAATTTGAGATGATTAGTGTATCTATGTAATCTTTTACAGGGAAATTTGGGAGCCCTCTAAGTACTTTTTAAGAGGTTGGCAAATCCACTAGCTCAAAAATGCCCAATCAGTGGTGAAACTGAGCAGATATTCCCAGCAGGCACATACAGAGCTCATAAATCCATATATCCATGGTGGCCACACTGATCCAGAGAGAGGCACATCCTCACTCACAGCCTTGTCCTACTGCCCTGGTAGAGCAGCTCGGGATTAAGGTCTGTTAATATGAGGGATATTTGTTTAAATTTAATTTAATAAATGTGTATGCATCTATATATATATATATGTATATGTATATATATGTGTATATAAATATATGTGCAGAGTGTGGATCCAACTCCCCTGGGTCATGGCCTTCCCAGTTTCTGGCACCTGGAGAGATCAGCCCTTGAGGTCACAGTCTCACAACAAAAACACACCCAGGTGTGAATTGTGTGGTAACTCAGACACATCTTTCTAACCCCTGATCCCTCTATTTCACAATTCTTGTTCCTTCTCAAATCACTTAAACCTACTCCTTTCTCTGCCACTGCTTTCTTCCTTCCCCATCCAATAATAACTCCTGTGAAATCACAAAATACTCTTTTTCTGCATCCCATGACGTTTCCCAAGGAAGTGACCCCTCAGTGTGTGAGTGAATCCTCCCCCTGACCCACTGAGGGGGTGCTCCCACACCCATGGGGCTGGGGCTGGCTCTGGCCCATCACTGAGGGCTCCCCCACTGCCCTTTTTCCTCTTGGTTCCTCTGTGTTTGGGGAGATTTTCCTGAGATAAGCCTGGGAGCAGCCAGGGAAGGGGTTTTTTTGGGGGTCACTTACACCCAATTGCTCCTCTGTGGGTCTTTTGTGGGTGTGAAGATGAATTTTGGAAGGAGTTACTAGTGGAATATTCATTTGCATTTATGGGCTGTCCTGAATAGAGCCCCAAATTTGCTTTTTTTACAGGAAAAAAAATTAAAAAGGAAAATTAATTCTACATTTTATTTTTGGAAATACTATATTTTTAAAAAAAGCTTTGAATTGCCAGCTGTTAAAGAATGTGCAGATGTTGGAAACAGCTGGCAAACCTCTGCCCTCATGCTTACCGAAATCTCAACCAGCTGTTAATTTTTCATCCTGCACAACTTCTACTTTTGATATCTACTGACAGGATGCAAATGTAAAATAACTCTCTGTGATTGTCATGTTCCCCTCAATACCCCCTGTGCAATCTCTTTGGAACCTATCCTCTGTCCTGCCTGGTCTGTCTCCAGCTGGTGCCACTTCTCTGCCAGCTGCAGCTCCAGTGTCTGTGGACACTTCAGGAGAAGTTTTGTGTCTCATGAACCACAGAAATAAACTTGGAAAATCCTGGAAGTATCCATCCAGCATCACCCTTGAGGAGTACCAAGCCAGAAATGAGGAACAGTGTCATGGAATAATCACAGCATCACTGACAGGTTTGGGTTGGAAAGGATCATGAGGATCATCCAGTTCCACCCCCCTGCCATGGGCAGGGACACCTTTCACTATCCCAGGCTGACCCAAGCCTCATCCAACCTGGCCTTGGACACTTCCAGGGATGGGACAGCTTCTCTATGCCAGGCCTTCACCACCCTCACAAAAAAAAAGAAAAAACAAACAAACAAACAAACAAACAAACAAAATAAAGAAAAAAATCCTAATATTTAATCTAAATCTACTCTCTTTTGGTTTGAAGTCATTCCCCTTCATACTGTTACTCCATAGCCTTGTCCCAAGTCCCACTCCAGCTCTCTTGGAGCCCCTTTAGGAGCTGGAAGGGGCTCCAAGGTCTCCCTGGAGCCTTCCCTTCTCTGGACTGAACAACCCCAACTCTCTCAGCCAGTCTCAAGCGGGCTGTGTCCTGGCAGTCCACATATCAGCCTTATAGGTTTAAGCAAAGCTGGAGCAATGAATGCATCTCCAGGGCCATTCAAGTGCTCCCAGGCAGTGAAACACCTTGCCAACATTATCCTCTGTAGCTCACTTCCACCTAGAATTGAGGCAAAGAGAAATGCTTAGCTCAGGAGTACTTTTTCCAGGAGGGAGTGCATAGCTGGGTCGAACTGGATGTATTTCTGATCACAGGGGAAGAAGCTTTGCAAGGTTAAGGCTTCATTATGTTGCCTGGGACAGGGGATGTCAGCAGTTTGTGTCTGAGCTTGGAGTCTCCTCCATCCTTTCTCGGGAGGGCGATGCTGCTCTGGCCGCACACAGCGCCAGCGCTCAGCGCGAGCTGCCTCGTGATTCCTTCTCAAGGGCAGGAGGGCTCCTCTGACAGGGCAGCCCTCCCAGAACTAATTCAGCAGATGTTTAATGCACTTAAATATATATGAATTTACCAGGAGCTGACAGTGCAGTCACACCAGGCTCAGCCCTCACAAAGGGACTCCGTGTCCTTTAGCAGCAGAGAAGCCAAGTCAGGAGAAATGCCTGGGCAAGATTGTCCCACTGAGCAGCCTCTCAAACTGCTTTGACTTATCTCCAGCTAATTGCTCAGCATAGAAAAGTGGTTTGTCATTGCCATTGTGCCTCTGTTAAGAAATGTGTGTGAGCATGTGGAGAGAATTATTTTTTTTTTCTGAATCTTTGAAAAGCAACACCCAAAGCAGAGACAGAAGACAGAAGCCCAAAGCGCCTGGAAACAAACCCCAGTGATAGGAACTGTGCTGGAAAAAGCAATAAAATCCATCTAAATTACGTTTGGCATTTCCTTGGCTTGAGTTATTTGCAGAGAACCCGTTCTCTGACCCTTGGGTCTTCTGGTTTTAATTTGCCACCGCTGTTGTTGTCTTTCTAATCTTGTGCCTTTCTTCCATAGGAAAAAGGCTCAACCTTCAGGAGTTCAAGTGCCATGAATTGGAAAAGAACCACATCAATTATTGTCACTGGAAGTGTCAATGCTTCACTCTTTTCTCCCCCTTTGTTTCTGCAATCTCTTGGCCTTTGTGTGGCAAGTTTATGACATGCACAAAACTATCTCCAAGTACTCAACCCCTTGCTTGTCACAGATTGCAGCCCCCAAATACCCTTTATGCTCCAAGCAGATTAGTATTTGGCCACCCTAATTACACACAATTCTTAAAATAGAATCTGGTTTTCCTGGGAAATCCATCACCATTCTGGGAAGCTCATCTGCTTTTACCATTAATGTTTTATGCAGGAAAATAGGCTCCTCTGATGTGTTTATTAGGAAGTAATTATTGGACAAATCTGGATATTAATCAAGCATGATGATGGAATAGATTGGATTTAGCTGGGATACAGTTAAATTTTTTTCACAGTAGCTTGTGAAAAATGGGGCTGCAGTTTGGATTTGTGCTGAAAATTGTGTTGGTGCTTTTACAACAACAAAGCATCTTTTGCCTCTCACTGAAGGGGTGCAAAGAAATCTGATCAGCACCACCAGGACAGCTGACCCCAACTGGTTGAAGGGATATTCCAGACAAACCATGGCATGCTCAGGATATAAAGCTAGGGGAAGAGGAAGGAAGGGAGGGATGTTCTCAGTGCTGGATTTGACTCACCAAGTCACTGTCACACATGATGGAGCTCTGCTTCCCTGGGGGGCTGAACACCTGCCTGCCCTTGACAAGTGGAGAAGGAATTTCTTGTTTTCCTTTGCTGGTGGGCACAGCTTTTCTTTTCCCTGTTAAACTGTCTTTATCTCAACTCACAAGTTTTCTCACTTTTACCATCCCATTTTCTTCATTGCCCCATCCCAGGAAGAGGGGAGTGAGTGAGACCTCGTGTGTGGCTCAGCTGCCCACAGGAAATAAACCTGACATGGGAGAAAAAAAAAGTATCATCAAAAAGCAACTATTATTAGGTACTTTAGTGCAAAGTTCAAGTATGTCTCAATTTCAAATAACAGTATACAGCACTTTCAGTTCCATGTCCCAGGAAAATTTTCTCCTCCCTCCAGAGTACTGCAAGTTGGAGCCTAGGGCAGTATATTTATTTGTGGGAAAAAGGATCACATATCTGAGTATCAGATGTAAATATAGATGTACATGTGGCAGAACAAAAGAAAAACTATCCATCAATATGCCTGACTGAAACGTTGAGCTCTTTGGACACGTGGAGTCGACCTTGAAATTTGAAAGTTATGGAGCTTTTAAGTGCACAGAGATTCTACTGCAGATGAAAACAAAATAAAAGACTTGAGGATATAACTGAGTAGTCATCTGGGGTTTAAAATTTTCTTCTGATGCCTCTTTGGCTGAGTGAGAGGAAGAAGAATCAACTGAGAATATCAGGTAAATTGATAAATCAATCAGATATGTTTATGCCTAATTGCTAATGACAGGTTTTCCAACAAAAGTTGTAGCTTGTATTCAGTGGTTGTTAAGGACACAGAGATCAGCATAGGAATGATGCAGAGAATTCATGGAGGGTTTTTGAACATTTACCTCTCCAAATTGTGGCATTTGAATTCTGCTGAGGGTGGGTACATTGCTGGCAAAGAACAGTGGTCTCACTTCCACTGTAATATTTTCCTGTTTCTTTTGACTGGAAAAAAACCAAACCACAGCTGCACTTGGGGGAAAAAAAAATTCTGCTTAGTGCAATAAGTTCAAGTGCCAAATCTTTTTCCTGGAGTAGAAATCACTTCATCTTACAAAGTCAAGTGGGACCTTGAGTTAAAGGGTTTGTAGTTTCTCTAGACCTCCAGTAACCTGACCTGAGACAGCCCTAACAAGACAGGATGCCCAAACATGTCATCCTGTCAAAGGTACCACTTCACTTGGAATCAATATCTTTGGAAAAAACATACTTTCAGTCACAGACTAGAATGGCAAGACCCAGAAACAAATCTGATAAATTTGTCAGTCTGTAAATAACCTGTGGGATGCAACCTTTGGCTGCTACAAAGTCCTTCCAGCACCATTTGCTCCAGTATCCAGTAAACCCTGATTCCTCAGTTCATATTTTAGCTGGCACTAAAATTGGAAAACCATTCTGTAATTCCCATGCTAAATGGAGACTCAGTTTCAAGCAGCAAGGGGAAACCTTCAGCCTTCAGAGAGCTCTGATTGACAAGAATAATGTGACAGCACAGGGCAAGATGATTTCTTGATTTGCTAAAGAGGAGAAGAAATTACTGAACTGTAAAAGCCATGAACTGCCAAGCAGACGTTAAACCAGAGTCAATGTGTAAGAACAGGCACCAAGATCTAGCACTGCAGCCTCATCAGATTCTCCCACCACAGACGGTGCTTCACGACCTTCCTACACAGGCAGGAGAGATACCTGAGCCAAGAATTCCTGCTGTAAATCCCACATACTCCCTCTCCCCTCTTACTTTTGAGGTAACTGATGGGCTGAGCAGGGGGAAACACAATTCACCCTGCTGCCTCTAGGAATGCCTTAAAAGGCAGATAAAATGCCCAATAATGGAGGTTATCTGTTGGGAAGTGCCATGAATAAAACATGTTTTGCTGTCTGTGTGCATTTGTCCTCCCTGCCCTACAGTGAAAGATCTCTGCTACACATCACCATTTGGAGAGCAGAAAAAAGGACCTGGGTGACTTTGCTCTGCCAGGGCAAGAGCAGACAATCCTTCCCTAAAATAAGACAAGAGTGTTTCTGACCCATGGGCCAAAGTTCAAAGGCAGAGACGTTCAAGCACATTTAAGCTGACAATTCCTATCTGAATGAATAAGCCATTAAAATTAATGGGACTTAATAGCAATCAGATTTCTAAATATATATCACCTAGTGAACACTTGTGTGGTTCTGGGCTTTATTTTGAGGATCTTTCTATGTTGCCCACCCCTGAAAACCTCTCCCTTTAACTTCTGGTCACGTTATTTTAATGGAAAAATAAAAAGTAAATGAAAAAAAAGGTGCTGAAAATTTGGAGAATATTTGGTTTTTTTGTTTTTGTTGTTTTTTTTTTGTTTTTCTTTTCAGCTGAAGGAGGGTAGATTTAGGTATCAAGCTTGTTTCTCAGTCTAAAATGGTGTTGAGGAAGAAAGGAAACATTTTTGCCAGGTTCAGTTTTATGAAAA
>JAOTQP010001286.1:147930281-147945942 GCA_026413545.1 Cichladusa arquata | reverse complement strand
GAGAAGAGAAGAGAAGAGAAGAGAAGAGAAGAGAAGAGAAGAGAAGAGAAGAGAAGAGAAGAGAAGAGAAGAGGAGGGGTTTTGCACAAAGGTTAATATAAGCCTAGAAGGAGAGAGGGCAATAGACAAGTACATCATCTTTTAACTAAAACATTATTGTTATTGACCAGGAAATAACTTCTGTCTTTAAGTCACAGTAGGAGAATGAATTGTGAACCCAGACTTGTTATAAATAGTTGTTCATAATTATTTGCAAAGTCCTTGCTGAAGAAGAATAGGACAGGGCTTACTTTGAGAAAATGAGACATGATACTCAGACTTTCCATTTCTTTTAATAAACAATTTATGTAAATTTAAATGCATTGCATATGCATGCTTAAATTTGTTGCTCATAATGATGACAATCACAATTAAGCTCTCTGTTCTTCTGGCAGTAGCAACAATACAGAATAAAAATAAATAAATAATAATAATAAGCTATGTTTCCTGTGACCTTTCTAAAAACTTGTGAGCAAACTGCAAAATCAATCTTTTTTAAAAAAATCTGATTTTGGTAACAGTTTAATAAACACATGCATTTATTTAGGTATTTATGTGTTGCCTTGAGAACAAAAAAAAAAAAAAAAAGAAAAAGAAAAAAAAGAGGAGCTAAATATGCAGGAAACTTATTTGCAAAGAGAAAGGTAACTATGAATATAAAACATCTTCCATTTTTAAATTTATTTACATACTATATCTATAAGTTGATCATAAAAGACATCTGATCAATGAAAGAGAACTGCATTTAGAGCAGTGATGCAGGGAGATAAGACCTCTTACTGTGAGCTAACAAAGTTTGTACTTCAAATGAAATTGCAGACATAAAAGGGAGTAAAACCTACTCAAATTTAGTTGAGCAGCTTTGTTTCTAGGCCTAACTTAATGACTGGAAACGCAGAATTCTTGGATTAATATACATTAAACTTCTTATGCAAATATTTCTGTCAGGTAAGGAAGAGGATTGAGAAGGGATGGAGAAGGAGGAGAGAAAGTGCCAAGCCAGTGACAAATGGTAGGAAATTCTCCTCCAGGCCCCAGCCAGGCTGAGCAGGGAAGAGGAGTGCCCCAGTTCATGGGGGGTTTATGCCACACTCTCAATTTACCCCATCCCTGACTTTTAGGCACTGAATCCCTGTTCATCCCACATGGAGATCTCCAGCTGCTTTACTGCTGCCTCTCCCTGACAGTGCTGCAGGTCACCAGCTGCCCTCATCCATTTGGGCTCCTTGGGTTAATTAATTCTCTCAGATCTGCTGTCCATAAACTCCCTCTGAAGTTCAGCCAAAACCTTTGTTTTGTCATCCTGTGTGTCATCCATTGAAGCTTTCCAGAGAAGAGGATTAATGAATATTCATGTTTTTAGAACACTTGGGGGGACTTTTCTTCTAGGTGAGTTGTGAGTTCAGACTGAGTCTTTTGTAGCTCCAATCTGGAATGAGATTCTGCTGAATAAATAAGGACATTCCCCAGTTTGTAGTCTGCATTAAGGCAACTGGATATGCCTGAGATTAGTGAATCTTGGGTCAGACTCCTGGTCTGGGATAATTGGAAAAGTGGGCATTTATACCCAGGAAGTTGTCCTATTTGTTCCAGATATTTTATCCTGTGTGTTTTTGCCTAGGAGACAGACAGGAGCATCCCAAACAAACAAACATGTTTTGCATTAGACGTGTTACATCCCCTAATGGAAACAATTTCACTGAAATTAGAGGAACAAGACGATCTCATTGATTCCTTATCTACCTGCTGACATGGAAAATTAGCCATTTCCAGCAGATCTTTCATCTGCTAATTATCCCCATTGATTTTGGATGAGGAAATGTAGTGTCTGAATTCAACCCCATGTTCTTCCAGCCAGGACCTGTTTGCATTCTGACATACAGGACAAAACTGGAAAAAAGAGACAGGAATTCGATTTTCCTGCCACTTCCTTGCCCAGATATGACTTAGGCTCCCCATTCCTGGAAGTGTTCAAGGGCAGGTTGGATGGAGCTCTGAGTAACCTGGTCTAGTTGAAGGTGCCCCTGCCCATGACAGGGGTTGAAATGAGATGATCTTTAATGTCTCTTCACACCCAAACCATTCTGGGATTCTGTGATCACACCTTTCCCCTAGGATATCCGTGAGACCTTTCCATTTGACTCAGCAAGTAGGGGATCCTTTTAATTGCAAGAATTATTTTTACTGCATTGCATGAATTTCCTATGGCAGTACACATAGAGCTAGAAAATTCCTGTGGTCAACCTGCAGGAAAATCAGAGGAAAGACAGGTAAAGAGGTGAGAAACCATCAAGATGAAGTGGGGTGAAGAAGAGATGTTTTAACCAATATTGAGGAGTCTCACCAGGTTGCACCATTCAGTAGAGAAAAAAATAGACCATTAAATCCATCATGATGTTATTTAATGTTGTGCATGTTTTTGGCTAAATGAGCCAAACTTTGTGAGCTCAGAATAAGACAGACACACATGGCAGTGCAGAAAGCAGCATTCAAAAAAGCCTACTTAAAAAAAGTTGGAAAATTCCTTATTCTTGCTGTACTGAATTTATTGGTAAGGAAATTGCATTTACATAAAAACAAGCCCTGTCTCTTCAGCAGCACAACAGTGCCAAACAGAGTGAATCCAGTGTATTAAAATACCAGCCCAGATTGTCTCCTGAGCTTTATGGCTGCAGCAATTGAGAATTAGTACCATTAATTAGCTGAAGCTATTTGTTTTACAAATTACAATTGCATGTCTAATCCTGTAACTTTCTGTCCCTGAGGAGTTACTTAGCGAGAGCTCCACAGCAGAACCAGGGAATGAATGGACTTAACTTCAAGGAGCATCTGAGATAAGAAGAAAAGAAAAACTGTTATTTTTATTTTGCTCTGCTGCCTTTTTTTTTTTTTTTTTTTTTACAGTCTATGAGAACAGAACACCACATCTGCCTTCTCTAAGCCATTAATTATTTTCCTGAATTTCTACTGCACTCAACTTTTTTTTTCTATTTTTTTTATATTGTGATATTCTTTTTTTTTACTTCACTTCCAGTATGCAAGTGTTTTGCAGCCCTTTAGTCATTCCCACTGGTTCAGTCCAGTCCCCTCTCTTTATATAAATATTTTCTGTCTTGATTTTACCAGTTGAAAGGTCTGACACACAGAAGGTGCACTACTGATTTGCATTAGGGCATCACTGGATGGGATGGTCTTTTTGAGGAATATTTTACGTGATCCCAATATCTTTAGTCAGAAACAAATCACCACCCTGGCTTCAAGTGTCTCCCATGAAACTCATTCCAATAAAAACTCTCACTTTGACAAAGGACCGTGTAATATTTCTCTTGCAACTCTGCGAAAGGAAGTCAACAAGTTCCCTGAGTACATCAAGAAAAGAAATTATTTCACAGAAGAATGGTAATATTTTTAAAGATGATTTATGAACTGTTTTTTCGCTCGTGAATACCCAGCCTTGAATCCACTTGAAAGTGATTTTTTATTTTGATCGTTGTTGATAAATGCTTTACCATCACAATAAAGTCCACAGCACATGAGGGAACATCTGAAATCTTGGACATCTATTGAACAGAGACAAAACTGCACATCCATTTCTGAAATGATACATGACTTAGCCACAGACTGATGGATGGCAACTGGGTGTTCCTAAGGAACAATTTCAATGTCTTACAATTATGGAAAACTGCAGTCAACTATAATTTATTAATTGAGAATATATGGTGCTCTCATGTGTGACCACATTACCCAGGTGAAAAAAAAAAAAAAGGCAGCAGAGAATACATTGAATTTTGTTTTTAAAGATTTGATTTTTTTCCTTCACCTTATGTTGACAATGGCAGGTGGGTCACTGAGTAAAGGCGTGTGATAAATGGGTACAAAGACACAGTTTTCTCTGGGATTTTACACCTATGTTGAAACTAGAGGATGCAACTGAAGAGACTTTCAGAGATCTCAGCTGAATGTGGAAACAGGAGTTTAAGCTTTGCATCAAGGCCCAGCCACAGAGTTTGCATCCCCAAGTGGCTCCCTGGGAATCTGAAGCAGATGGTCCCGTCACTTCTCTGTGTGGAAAATGACACATTTTATTGGTTTAGTCCATGTAGACCCAGATGAAATTCTGACCTTGATTGTGAAAGACCTATTTTTACATATTCCAATCTCTTGTTTAGCATTTCTTTACATATCTTTTAAAATTATCTGTATCTCTTAGAATTTCTCTTTATTCTTTCCATTATATAGAAGAATTCAGGAGTTTTATTTGGTTTTGGATAGAATTATACATTAACTGGGATGTGAATTAAGAAAAAACACTTATTAGTGGCTTGGATTTCTAAATTTTTCCTGAGTATTACAATGTCAAAGCACAGTTGACAAGTTTGCTTTGGAACTTACTGTTTTTGAAAATGCTGCTTTTATAGAAACTTTCAATAGTTTAAAATGTTCTTTGTTAAAAATATATTGAAAACAGAAAGTATCAGAGTTTGTTTTTTTTTTCCTTACTTTAAACCCAAGGCTATTTCTGTAAACAAAGCATGTTTATTCTGGAAGGTTTGTGGAAAATACCATCTTATGACAAATGTACTTGACAAAAGGCATATACGGTCAAAGCGCTGAAAAGCGCCTGCAGACGGAGACTCAGCTGAGATTAATCTCGTGTCTGGGTCTGAAATGCATCAAAGAAGAACTTTTTGTTCTTCCATGCAGGAGATCTGCAGCAGAAAGATGCCACTTGGGTTTAAAGATGTCACTCCAGAGGGACGTTCCTTGGTGGCAGGAGCAGGGCCGAGGGTTTGGTGCCTGCCTGGCAGGAAGGGATCCCAACTCTGAACGGGATTTCTGCAGAGTGCCCTGTGACAGTGACAATAAATGCTCTTGATAGGCAGTGGATGTTTATGTTTATGAGTCAGACAGGATCATTTTGATCTAAGTTGTTTTCTCGTATAACACAAGCCAGGGCACTTACACCCTCATTCTGTTCCTGAGAGTGTGCATTACTGATCTCTTCATGTAAAGGTGAGCTGATTGCATCTCTGCATGTGGTAAATTGTTCTCCCTGTTGAATATTTGGGGTTTTTTTATAATCTGAATTTATCTTGTTTCAAATAACAGCTCCTACATTTGACTATTTCATTGAGTTGTGCACAGTACCAAGCTGCCACTCATCAATAATCTGTCCTCTTACCAGTGAAAAAATCTTAACACATACATATAGACCTTAATTAAGTTCCTTGCTAATCTCCTCTTTAATATATTCAATGTGTTTCACACTCTGAGGAAGCTGAATTACTGTTTTCTAAGCCCTTTCTAGTAGTCTAATTTTTTCTTCAGTGCTTTCAGAAGTGCTTCCACATTATCGTTGTATTGCTCATAGCTGTTTGCTGTTTGACATCTCCAGTGATTATATTTATCACCATATTGCAGTCTGACTTGGTGAACTATGCTGAGTGGAGATCAGGGCAAAGCAGATGTGCTCTGCACTTCAGGTTAATTTCCCCAATCCTAAATTAGCACGAGCTCTGAACACATTTATGATACATTAAATATGTCTTCATACACTTCAGCTTAGTAATCTTCATGACAGTCCTGCAAAGCAAGGCAATACTGTCACCCATTTTTACTGAGACAGACCTGAGACACAAGCAAAGTAAAAAAAAAAAAATCCTAATCCTTGAAAGGCATTTAAGTAGGTAAGGGAATCATATTGGAAAATTTATTATAAAAGACTCTGGCAAGACTGTTGTGGGGAATTGGAACATGTGTCTCAGACTCAATTCACAGTGCTGTAAAATCAGGAAAGGGAGAGCATGGCTGATCAGAGTAGGAGCAAATTCTACAGTCAGCCAAATGAAAATATTCCTAAACTGTGGGATTTAGGATGTCCTCTGCTTTCTGTGGACATGTGTGTCAGCCAAGCTGGGAATTTGTGCTAGGGCTGGACCTGGGCACACATCACCCCCCTTTCCACCACAAAAATTTCCAGCAACCCCTTTGCACGACAGAATAAGAGAGAATGAAGTTATAACTGGGGCAAATGGGAACAGGCAATTCAGAATGTCTCCACACATCAGTTTGTATTTAGCTAAAGGAGGGCTCTGAAACCCCTTGTGGGTGACAATCAGAATTTGAAGGGACCAAAGCATTTCCCACCTCCCAGCTCTTATCACAGAGCTGCTGCATTGCAAATTCACTTTTCTTGTGGGTCTCTCCAGGTCTCCAAGTCACTCATCAATCAGAATTTTGTTCACTGAGCCCATAGGTAACACCTCCAGACCCCTCTGACAGAATGGCCTGGGGACTTCTCCCTGATATCAGACCTTTGAGCAACTCATTCCTCTCTTGGTTTTGGATCCTTTCTTCCCTGAACTCTGTTCCCTTCCCTGAAGTGGTCATACTCAGTTCCCAGGCTTACAGATCCAGAATCAAATATTTGTGATTAAAACAGCCAAATGCTGCTCATGAGGATGCTTGAACTCACATGGGGTATGTAAGTAAGATTCTCAGGTAGCTCAATTGAGTTTTCATCCTTTGAAGGTTTAGCTCAATGAGTTATGTGATTCTAGGCAGGAGCAATTTACAGTAGTATCACAGAAAATTTGGTCATATTGAATTTCACTGTTTATTCAGGAATTCTGTAGGAGATTTTAAAAAGACAAAGTGTAATTTTTACAGCCTGACGCTACATTTCAAGCTTGGGAAAGTATTGCATAGATTACTTATTTAATTCAGCTTTTTACTCAGCTACTGTTTATACTCCTGTTGGAATAATCACAAATCACTGATGAGCTTGTCAGAGATTATTTAGACTGGTTCAAGGTCATAAAACAAAGAGTCAGGTGGAGGAGTCACGGTGGGGGAATGCAGAATGAATATCATGGTGAGTCTCGTGTAAGGCAAGTTAAGCTGCAGAATGCACTGATTGTGTAACAAATCCCCCTTTTAGAAAGCAAGAAGCAGAGATCTGCCCAGTGCCCACAGGTTTCTTTATTTTCTAGTCAGTAGAAAAAATTGTGTAAAAATCTACACACATATATATGATCCAAAAATAGCTTTAACCCTTTCAGTAAATTTCCTTTATCTTATTTCCAAGCCCCTCTCTGTCACAGAGAATATTAGAGCAACCTCTAGGATGTTTGTGTACTAAATGTCCCATAGCTCTGAGAAAACAGTGAGGAAGGAATGATTCAAAAATATTCATGTCCTTGAACAAACAGGCAATGAGGAGCAGATAAAGAAACCATCATGGGATCACAGAATGTTTTGGGTAGGAACATATTAAATACCAAGATAATAAAATAGTTTGATTTTTGTAGAAAATATTTTAGGTATTACATTACTGAGTATATGAGTCTGTGTATAATAAACTACATTAGTAATTCAGGGAAAAAAGCAAAACATCCCAAAATATTTAAAATCTTATTCTGACATTTTAAGTTGTAGTGAAAGCTTATTTTCATTTGTGAATATTCAAATATAGATACATATTTGTGACATAATCATAAGATCTTCTGGCAAAGTATTTATGATCTTATGAACATATTTATTTGCAAATAATTAATTCTACTTCCTTAGGAGCTTGAAAGCTGTTGTTGCTTGGCTTTTCTCTTGCCAAGATCTTGCAGAAATACTGAAATTTATATTGGAATTTTTAAAATTACATCTGATTATAACTGATTTCTCTATATTCTCATCTTTGTCTAATCTTCAAATAAATTTGTAGAGGGTCACTGATCAAAACAACTAAGCTTTTATTCTCATGTAGATAGGTTTAAAAAAAGAGCAAAATATTTAAATTACCAGAAAAATTACTTATTTTCCTTATGCTTCTAAAATTTCCAACCAAAAGCATGGGATTTTTGTTGCTACTGATATGTGCATGGAGGTCTCACTCCTTCAGTGGAAAATATCTTTGCACTGATTTTGTTCTTGTGTTCTATGCGCTTCACTTGGCTTTTGCTTCAGCCACCCCAGAGGACGTGGGAGGTTTTTGAGCTCTGTACATGATCTGTATTTTAACACTAGAACAGATTGCCCAGGGAGGGTGTGGAGTCTCCCTCCCTGGAGATATTCCAGCACTGTCTGGACAAAATTCTGTGCCCTGTGCTCTGAGATGACCCTGCTGGAGCAGAGAGGTTGGACCAGAAGATCCCACTGTGGTCCCTTCCAGCCTGACCCATTCTGTGATTCTGTGAAAATAATAAATAAATAAACAACCCCAAAAATTATATATCCCAAAGAATAGCACTAACCTTAACTCATTCTGATTTTAAACCAGTCTATATTTAGCTGGTAATAAGGTATTAGAGTGCTCTTGTCAGCAATGCTGATCTCATCTTATCTTGGGCAGTGAGCAGCCTGTTAAACGATTTTCAAAAAGCAGAAAAGCCATGAGGCCTGGCTGGTAAAAGGAGAAGAAAGGGATGATGAAAGCTTTAGGGTTCAATTCTCCATGGTCTCTGAGATACGATGCTAATTCAATATAGTACAAATTACTATTCAAATTCATTAGCATCACACTAAGCAATATGCAATCACAGCCAAGTTCACAATTAGCATTAATGATATTCTCCAAGTGGGGAGAAAAAATTGAGGATTGAGTTTTACACTCCAGACAAGATAATACAAGGGAAATAATGCCAGGGATTAGTGTCTAAGACAGGAATTTATCTCTGATGTGTTTACAAGTCCCAGAGCTCAAGGAGCCTGAAGTTAACCACCAGTGGGACATTTCTCTCTGCAGATATTCCCATCCAGCTGCTCCCAGCTTCACCTGATGCCTCAGTAGCTGCCAAATGGAACTGGAGGCAAAGCTGGAGTTCCTCTGAATTGCCTTGACTCATAGGCCAATTCCTCACTTCATCTTTGTTAGCAGCTTTTTGGAAAATGAAATATTCAGTTCTGGATGTTCCTTTATGTTTTTTTCTCTTTTCTTTTTGACTTCAGGGAGAGTCTGACACAATTTCTCAAACACCAACCAGTGAAATTTAAACAGATGTAGATGGTGAAAAATATTTTTTTGAGTCCAAAACCATTAAAAAATTATTCATAGATTTTTGAAATGTAACAGATTGCTACTTACACTTCCAGAGGTTATTATTTTCTTGTTTGCTGCACCACAAAATTCACCTGTATGGCACTTGAATGGGCAGCAGCTGGATTTGCAAGGTGAAATTCTTACTAGGTTTTTGCAACTTGTTCAAAATAGAATTATTCTTACACAATCAGTGGCAGAGGTTGCAATTCAAATTAGTGTTGTGCACCCTGAAACCATGGGCTGGGTTATTTGAAAATTGCTTTTGTGTGAATTAATGTAAGATTTTAGTCTGGAAGGAGAATCTTCTGAGAATATAATGCTTTTTAAAGCAATGCAAATCTTCCATTACTAAGAGAGTAAAAATCATCATAGAAATTTGAATAACTTTTTATATGAGTCCTGCATTTGATAAGGACACTTGTGATGCATTTCCTACTCTGCCATATAACCTCTCTCTTATGGTGTTAAAATATGACTTTCCTTTTTGCTGTTAAAGAAAATCTAACCAATAAACACCGAGGCATGCAACTCTGTGTGTGTGTCACCTTCTTTCCTTTCATTCATAATTAAATGAATTATGTTATTTAAGTCATGTTTTAAAAAGCTAAAAAGAAGAAGTTCTAGGTGAACAGCTAATTCAAATGTAGAATTACTGTGGACATCTATAATGAATTACCAGGAAAATTGTTAAAACTTGACAAATCCAAATTAATATGTAATTTTAATATCATAAACCCACAATTTCATTATTTTGAATATGCCAAACATTGATTCATTTTTTCTTTATGGAGCTCCTACCCTTCCTGCTGCCTAAGAATTCATTGTTTTGGGAAAAGTTTCTTAGTCACAAGGCCCCTTTTTTATCTTCAAAACATCAAAAGTCTTGCAATGGTAAAAAAAAACAAAAACAAAACAACCTTATCAAAATGATTCAATCCATCTTCAAGGCTTCCTGCTAAGAAGATGAACTGAGAAATCAATTTTCTGAGGAATCTTTCAGATCTATTCCCCTTCACCCACTTCCTCTAGAAAAATGCTCACCTCTGTTTAGGATGGGCTGAATCACCTTCCAGGAATGTCATTTTTTATCTCAAGAAGCCTTGGACCTCAACAACAGTTTAATATTCATAGAAAATCATAGGAATGCAATAGTAAAAACTGAGATTCATGGATACAGCTCTCTGGAGGAGAACTCTAAAGATCATCTCTTCCATATTTCTGACCTAAGGCAGGGTCAAACTTTATCTAAATCATTCCTGACACGTGATTGACTCTCCCATTGTCAGAACTCACAGTGAGGGCAGAAGAAGATTTCATGCTCACAAAAACAGAGTGCAGGGGTGACTCCTCTGGCTGGCTGAAGGTTTTTTCCCTGATGTTCAACCTAAGGAGCATTTGTTGAACCAAATAATTGCCTGCTGAAAGGCAGTCAGAATTCCAGGTACAGTGACACTCTCTGTTATGCAGATGGAGAGAAACTTGACCCAGCATCCCCTGTCCTGAGCTGTGCCCTGGATTTTCAGGAATACACCACAGCTCCACTACAGGACAATTCACTGAGGATTAAGCAAAAAACAAAAATGATGGCTACACACTTTTATCTTTACGAAGTGTCTAAAGATCTACTTTTCATATATATTAAGCAACACAGTTATCAATCTAGTGTTCCCATAGAAGCATGGAAATGTAAATGATATTTTCTGCATATCTTCCTGATTTTCCAGTATTGAATTGGTGCTGTGATTAGCACCAACAGTAGAGAAACAAAAATAATCTTTTTATTTGTACTTTGCACTACTGAGGCTGCATCACTAATTCTGGGTTCGGGTTTTGGCCCCATCATTAATTCTGGGTTCAGTTTTGGGCCCCTCACTATAAGAAAAATTTTGAGGTGCTGAAAAATGTCCAGAGAAGGGAACAGAGCTTGGGAAGGGTCTGGAGCACAAGGCTGGTGAGGAGCAGCTGAGGGAGCTGGGGGGGCTCAGCCTGGAAAAAAGGAGGCTCAAGGGAAATGGGTCAGACTCTTCTCCCAGGTAACAAGTGATAGTACAAGGGAAAAGGCCTCCTGTTAAACCAGGGAAGGACAGATTACATATCAGGAAAATTTTATACATTGAAAAGGCTGTGAAGCATCAGAACAGGATGCCCAGGGAAGTGGTGGAGTCACCATCCCTGGAGGTTTTTAAAAGAAATGCAGATGTGACACTAAGGGACATGGTTTAGTGGTGAGCTTGACATTTAGACTTGATAAACTTAAAGGTCTTTTAAAACCTAAGAGGTTCTGTGATTCTGTTTCCTAAGAAATTTCTAGCTGTGGACCCATGGAGGTGTCTTGCCCAGCAGCTCACTGGAAGTTGGAAAACTCTCAGCACTCAGTAGAGACAGAATGGTATTTTCTGGCCAAGCATTGAAAATTTTCAAGAATGGATTTTGGTCATTGGAAAGTGTCTGGCTTAGCAACAAGGGCCTTCTGCTGAAATTCCCAAACTTCCTTCATAATGGGATATTCGTTCCTGAGCTTTCTTGGCAAATCTTCTGACTCTTGCCTTTTCCTATTGAAGTTTCTTAGGGAATTCTGCCAGGAGTCATAATCTGCTCTCCTGAACGCACTCTTGCCTCTTTTGCTTGCCTTCCACTGCACCAACTCAATAATCTCATCTTCACTGCTGTGGCCACATTTGCCAGATACTCTTCCCAGCTCAAGAACAGCATCACTCCTGGCATTTGTATAAATAAACTCTGACCAACACCATCCAGAAACTCCCTGCACGGTTCTCCCTTTCTATCAGATGCTGGATGTCTGAAAAACCCCTGGTGGAATGCAGGGAGCAGTCTGAGACAAGGCTCTTCCAGTCCAGACAGCTGTCTGTGTTTCACAGCTGTTTTCTACAGAAATGAATGTCTTTGTGCTTCAAGTATTCCAGACTGCTTATTGAGAGTCTCTCATCAAATTTGAGATAGACAAAATAGCTAAAATATCAAGAGAAACATTCTTTCCTTCTGATTTTGCCTCATTTTCCTTCTTATGCTTTTTCTAGAGGGAAAAATGGAGCATTTCAGCATCACTCTTTACCCATAGGCAGGAGACTGTCAATCAAGACAGTGAATCAAGGGGGGTGAGGTCTATTCACAAATATGCAATTTAGGTTTTCCTCCTCTTCCTTTTTGATTTTGAAGCCTATATATTCGCTTTCCTTTAAGTTAATGTTCTTGTTCCACTGTATTTCATTTATCTGTGGAAGAATCCATATTCATCTGGCATTTCAAATAGAAAATGCAACAAAATTAAGATAGTAACTGGAAACTTCATATATATATATGAACTTATATATGATATATATGCAAAGTCTGCTGTACATGCACCATAATGTAATGCTGGTGTGTGTGTCTCTGATCTGATTTTATCCTAGAAAAGATGGAAGAAGCTCTAAAACTTTTCCGAATCCACAAGAAATCTTGTCTCACTGCTGGAGCTCTGTTCTTCAACAATTCAAAGAACAGTTGACAGTAGAATTATTTCATTAACATCACAAGGAGAAATGCACCAAGGAGAAGGATCTGCAGTCTTCATACACCTGAGGTCAGAAGTTATGGAATCATTCCTCACTAATTTCCATAATGAAAGATAAGTGGCAACAAAAACACAGTCGTTATCACATAAATGATTTTTAAAAAAAATTAATCACTATATGCTCTAATTACTACCCTTTTATCTGTCCTTACTTGCACTTTTGCTTGAGGCTTTTGGCAGATGAAATCAAGTGAATGGAGAAGTATATTTTAGCTAACAAGCTTCCTTGTCTAAAAATTCCTCTCGAGTGCATGATTCAAGCAAATTAGGAAACAGAGACAGAGAGAGAGAGAGGAGAAAAAGCAAATGGCAGACGATTGCCTTGCTAATTTAATCCTTTTGGTGCACAATTAGCACACATCAGGCTGGTCGATGGGAGCCTGCCCTGCAGGTCAGCATTTCTCTCTGAGCAGCTCCTCCAGTGTGCTGGGCTCTGCTCCTGCTCCAGGGATGCTCCACAGAGCCTGCACCTGACAGCTTGCCAGAGATGAGCTGTCAGCAAAGTGCCACTCAGAATTTCCTCTCTCCGTGATGGCTTCTATTATCTGGTAAACAACAGCCAAAATGTGTTATTTTATAACTCTCTCTCATCCTCACAACGCTGGGACAGGTTGGTGTTCTGGCAGGATGGATGCTGAACAAAGCTCATTCATTCTCTCTATTTTGGGCTGCTATGGAATGAAAAAATAAAAATGACACACCTCCAGCCTGTTGTGAATCCCTGCAGCAGAGTAGAAAAATGGATGAATGACTGCTGGAAGCACATCCTCCCATCTTCCAGGCTGGAGGCAGTAGCTGGACAGTGAAATCCTGTGTGGAATGGAAAACAGCTGGTTGATGGGACTTGCTGCTGTGCTCAAAGTTCAACTGCTGCTTAGATTTGGGGTCAGAGGAGAATGTGAGTGCTCCCTCCAGGCTAAATTGGCAGGCAGGATTGTTTGTTTGCTTTTATGTCCTCCTCTGCAGGCAACTCATTGTCAGCTTTCAGTAATCACCTTTTTTTTTCTCTTGAGTTGTCTAATTGATTAACAGAATTATGTTGTCACAGCAATTTATTCTTTAGCCCTGAGTTTGCTGCTTCTGCTGCAAGCCTAAAAATGGGAACATGCAGAAAGTCTTGTCTTTTCCCAATCTGGTGTTCTTATATAACATTCTCCCTCACCCTACACACCCAACTTCACTGTGATATGGTACCACAGACCCCTCATTTACTGCATCTGAAAATGGATTACACTGCTAAAATTAGTTGAAATAAATTCTGCAGTGCAGGAGCCTGATCAGTCAGCTCTGTTCCTTTTATGGAGCCAGTGGATAGGAACAGACGTGGCACATCTGATCTATTTTAGATGTCAGATATATCACATCCCAGAAATGTTTGTTTCTTTCTGTTGATTCCTTTGATTCTGGGAAAAGAATATAAATCTGGGTTTGTAGCTCAGAAATATGTAGTTCTATTGAAGCAGGAAAAAAACTCCCCATTCTTAATTTACAAGTAATTTTGCCTTATTAACAACTTATTCTGTTGATTTATTTTGCATATGTGGCAATAATAGATTCAGACATCCAGCATATGCTGAACTGAAATAATCTACAGAGCAGAGAATTCTGGAAAAATATAAAAGATCCATGTTTTCCTTACCAGGCATATGAACCATCTTGAATCCCTTGTTTCTGTCCAAGATATTGGTGTTTCTTCAAATACGGTACCAGGGCACTGTAGGAAAACTACATGGGAGAGCTTCTGATAATTTATTTCCAACATCATGGAAAAATCCAAACTTTGGGCATTAATAGCAAGACCATCAGTAGCCAGACACCTTGAAAATTATATTTCTGGTGCCTGAAGAGAGATTTGAGGGACCAAAGTATTTATGCATGATAATAAAGGGAAAGCAATGAGACCTTATGTCACAATAACAGCAACAACACTCCTCATAATAAGATAGAAAGGAGAAGGAGAGGAGAAGAAGAAGAAGAAGAAGAAGAAGAAGAAGAAGAAGAAGAAGAAGAAGAAGAAGAAGAAGAAGAAGAAGAAGAAGAATTTTTTTATTGCAAAATAAATGCAGAGTATAAAAAAAATTGACTAACACTTCTCTTTTAGAAGAAAAGGTTGAACACAATATAAAACTAATTGCTTTGGCAATTCAGTTATCAGAAAATATTGATAGATTTATTCTCCTTAAACCACTTGAGTAATCAGAAGGCATCACTGAAGCATTAACGAGGGTGAATCTCATGATAAAAAAAAAATCACCTAATTAGAGCACAAGTGTAGTGAAGAGCAGAATAACCATGACAGAAATCTGCCTGATTTTTGCCTTTATAATTAAAAATGTTCTCCCCTCTTATTTTTTGTACAGATAGATAAGGTGTCTGGTGTCATAGAACACTATCAATCATTTTTAGGAGCACCTGGAAGCTAATTGTACTACCTACCCTGCCAGTATTTCAGAAGACATAAATAAATTTCTGCTCTAGGAGTTCATCACAATATATTACATTTCTCACAAATTTGGGGGTAAAAAACCCCACCACCAATAGCAACAAAGCAAAAAAATGTAGTAACATAACCTTATGTAATCCAAGAAACCTCTGTGATTCCTGAGCATGAATGTCTAGAAGAAGTTACTTGTCTGTGTGATTGATACAGCTGCAGAAACCCATCTTTGTTTTTTCAGTACATTATCCTCTGTATTAGTTCTTGATCTGAAACTGTAATCCTAAAGACATTTTCTGGGATAAAAAATTATCTTCAGTTGGAGATATTATCTGAAATTCTAGGCAAAAGATCTTAATGCAGAACAGAAACACTCCTCAGAATAAGTGAATGCCAATATTCCCTGAGCTGATGGGAAGCATGGGAAACTCTTACAGAGCCTTGTTGATATGCTGGGCCCATCAAAGATCCCAGCAGGATAATAATGCTGGTATCAAAATTGAGGACATGGATGGATTTCACACTTTTTCTGAAAATAGATCTCTCTAAATTGCTTTACATTATGTATTTAATAAAAATTAAA
>JAOTQP010001286.1:147913572-147930181 GCA_026413545.1 Cichladusa arquata | reverse complement strand
ACAACCAGATAAAACCAAAAAGGAAACATCAAAAACAAATCATCAGTCCTTTGAAAGTCCTCAAAATGACCTTCACACGTGCAGTGGATAGATTGCTAATCACACCTGGAAAACACCTGAAAAATTAGTATCTTTTTTTGGTCATAATTACCCAAAGAGATACAAAATGGTGCAACTGAAATGGTTAGTTTAAACTTCTCAATCTCCAAAACACTATTTTAGACACAGACTTAAATGAGAACATTATTGATTTGGGGAAAAAGTAGAAAAAACAGTCAATAAGGACTAAAGAAAGCTGTATTTATAGTTAAATAAATACCTAGATATTTGTAGCTGAATTATTCTTTATGTTATATTGACTATACTGAACAGATCTTACATGGAGGTAACTTCACCTCTACACCTAATTTAGAAATATTAAAGTGGGATTGCTCTCACCACAGTGGAAATTCCCATTCCCAGTTGTCTCTGGTATTCCAGGCTGTCCAGCATGTCTCCATAAGGCTGCAAACACAACAGTGGATCCTCTCCAGGAGAGGGAAGCTCTCCTTCCTGGAGCAGCTCCTGGAGCTCAGGTGGGACTCCTCTGAATGCTTCAAACAGCACCAGGTTATCTGGGAGCCTTCCACATTCCCTGCCTCTTGGAAATGCTCATAATGTACTTTTCTGACCTCTGCCTTCTTAGATTATTTGCCTTTGTGAGAAAGGATTTTCTGCTGTTATGGCACCTCAATCCCTGGGTGGATCAGTGTGTCCAAACCTAACTGAAATGTTAAATAACATTGAGTGAAAGAGACAAATGTGAGGGATGCGAAACAGAAAGTTACAACAACTCTCAGGAGATGTGCAAGAAGAATATGTTTCATAATATTTTATTATTATAACTAATAAATTGGCATAAAGCCTTGTAATAGGTGAGTATTTGGCATAGAAGGAAGAAGGTGAGCTCTCCAAATTCTCATCAGTAGGAACAGTCTTAGAAAGAGGGTGAAAAAGGACATTTTCAATATAACTGATATCTTTATTT
Source organism: Cichladusa arquata (assembly GCA_026413545.1). Taxonomy (NCBI): domain Eukaryota; kingdom Metazoa; phylum Chordata; class Aves; order Passeriformes; family Muscicapidae; genus Cichladusa; species Cichladusa arquata. Next base: position 147,929,154 of record JAOTQP010001286.1, on the reverse strand, counting down.
TCACCACTGCCTAAGAAAACATGCATGACTCAAAATGGGGCCCTTCAAGGTATGGGTATTTCCAATCCTGCAGTGTCTCTGAAATGAGGATGCTTTCAGGACATTTTCTTTCTGTAACAAAACTTTAACCTCAAAAGATCTTTCTGATCCTTATTTTGGGAGAAGAGTCTTCCAACTAATTTATGGTGACATTAGAGGATAGCAACATGCACAGTAATGAATTCTCTTTAGCCTTTGGGCTGTAGCTTTGTTTTACTGTCTCCAGGAAAATAAAAGTGGATCCATGGAAATATTCAGCATTTGTGTTTTAATTGCCCCTGAGAGTCCTAACTGTTTTGTAAAAAATGCAACTTGTAATGGTATGAGAAAAGAAAAGAGAGATGTTTTCAAGCTAAGTTCTTACAAGAATAAGAGGAAAAGTCAAGCAGTAGCTATGAAACTCCCAAACACTGAAGATAATTAGACTTATTGCTGTTTAGGGTGAGCATTAAGGAGAAACACATGGAAAGGGTCAGTTAGTCCTGGACAGGACAAGAAGGAATGAAGGATGGGATGCACAGGATGAGATAGACCCTCTTTCCATGTCAAAAGATCTGATGGCTTGCAGAAATTTTACAGTATTTCTTAGCTAAATTAAATAACTCTACAGAAATGAAGGGGTTTGAAAGGCAATCTGACATGATAAGACTCTTTCAGATTGCAGAGCTGACCTGCATCCTTCATGTCCTCTATAAAGCAAGTCAAAGGTAATAAAAAAGGAATAGGGTTGCACTGTCTTTAAATCTATTTTCTATTTTGGTTTAAAAGGTTTGTCTTTGACCTTTCATCACGCATCACATGTACCCTGAAGAATGGAAGATTATAATTTGTTTAAGCAGAGCTCTCATGATTTAAAGCACTACAGGTACCAGTATTTTTTCTTGCCATTAACTACATGATGTTATAGGATTTCTATACAGTTATGGGAAAAACAAAAGAGTGTGAAACACAACAGAATCCACCTTTCAGTGTGCTACCTCAGGCCAAAATAACAAGCTTGTCTAAGAACTTGATTTCAGACAGAGATAAAAATCCTCCTATTTAACCAGTTTCTATTTCTTTTAAAAGGGATGGGATGTATTAGTGGAAATGGAATGGATTTTCCCTTTGCTTTAATAGAGTGGAACGGATTACCCCAGTCTGGAGGCCAGACCAGGCTCCAAATCACAACAAAGTAGAGACTGACATTTTCCTTACCCTTCCTGTTCTTTAGGAAGAGTTGGGAGTGCAATTGGGGTCTTGCCCAGTCAAGCTGCCTCGCTGATGTGCTGGCAGTTCATAAGGCCAGAATTTAGGGACCAAGGTAATCTCATTGATCCACACAAACCACCCTGCGGCATTTCACAAACTTCTCTCCAACTTTCCAATTTCACTCACGTGTCTTCAGCTAAATGAGTTACTGTTGTAGGGGATGCTTCCAATAGCCAAAATATATTTCCCTTGGTTCCCAAGCCACAACAAAATATGGCATTATGAGTTAATGGCACCATTTCATGGGCTGAAGAGACAAAACTGGATGTCACAATGATCCATGGCACAGGGGGAAAATTCCCTCTCTGGAAAAACCAGGGTGGAAACTTTCTCCCTGCTGCAGAAACTGCTGACATTTGGTTATTATTTGGCAGACAAGGCAGGGAATGGAGGACAAAACAAAGGGCAAGTGAAAAGAAGAAATAAAGTGCAGGAAAAGGTCTGAAAGAAATGTCACATGTTCTTTGGTGGTCTATGTGATTCAAGGCCATTCTTTCTAAACTCAGAGACCCAGGGATGAGTCTGAGTCCCTGTAACCAAATCAGTGAATCCAGTCCAGGTGAATGACCACCTTCTCAAGAATGCCCTGAAAACTAGAGGGGTTCCTGCCTGAAAAGGATCAGGACTTACTCTGGGGCACAGAAGCAGAAAGAATGTGGGAATGTGCACAGATGGAATGTTTAGCAGGAGCAAAGGCAGCAGAAGGGACGGATCAAGATGGACCAGGAAGAAAAAAAGAGTGGGAAAATAGATGGAAAAGGGGTATGGGCAAACTGTCTCCTGGGCAGGATGTTTGTCTGACTGAGTCCTTCACCACAATCTACCCTGTCTCATTCCTAAATCCCGATGCTCTCTCTCGTGCTAGCGAACCCACTATTGTGAGCCAGCACATAAAAGGTGAAAGGCTGCAAGCCAGGCTGGCTGTGAGCAGGATGGGAGGTCTGGTGCCAGACTGGGGCCCCCAGGAGTCTGAGAGTCCTGGCAAAACCCTCAGGCAAGGACTGGGACCTCAAAGCCAGCTGTTCCAAAATCTTAGTCCAGCTTCTTGAAAAACTCCTACTGTGTCTATTCCTGTAGCAACTTCAGCCCCAGTTAGCTGGGGAGGAGGAAGGCAATGTGGTGACCCTGCTGTTCATGTTTGTGTGAGTGCTGTGTGAGTTTATCAGGTGCTCTCTGTTCTTTGTGGCTATTTGTGTGTATTTGTGTGCACTTTTTGGGGACACAGGTTCAACTTTGCTGCTGCTGGACCTGGGGTCACAGAGTCACAGCAGACTCACAGATGGGAGGAACCTGAACCCCACCTATCTTGGCTACCTCTATCTGTTTACAAAATGCAGAAGACAAGATGGGTACCCAGAGGATTAACCCAAAGTACACCATTGTTGTGTTGCGTTTTGGCTATAGGAGAGTGACGGAAAGGATAATGCAACATAGTTCCTCATGTAATGCAGAAGCAAAAGAGCTTTAAATAAAGAAACACTACACTTATATATAGGGTAGCTCGTGCAAAACAGAATAGAAAAGACTTGTTGATCCAAGAAGGCAACACCTTTTTGAAAACACGCTTTCTGCAAAACACCACAAGACACTCACACGGCTCTCACACACCCTGCAGGTCCAGAATCATTGTTATCATTTCTTGTCCTTGTGCAGCCTGAGAAACCCAAGGCTTCAAGGCTGCTTTTTCCCTGGTTCCCAGCAGTATCCAATGACATTGTTGCACATGTATCATGTCTTTAAATTTGAAAAAGAATAGGTTTAGATTAGATACTGGAAAGAAATTATTTCTGTGAGGGTGATGAGCCCCTTGAAGAGGATGATGAGAGAAGTTGTTGACACCCCATCCCTGGGAGTGTTCAAGGCCGGGTTGGATGGGGTTTTGAGCAGCCTGGGATAGTGGAGGGTGTCCCTGCCATGGCCATGGAACTGGATGAACATTAAGTTCCTTCTAACCCAAACCATTCTGTGATTCAAAGATTCAGTCACAACCTTGTGATGGCCTGACTGCTGAGACTTGGACACGTGGTCACGAGCTGAAGGTGCTCATTGCTTTTTTTGTTGTAAACTCAAATGCCAAGTCTTCCATGGGGGGACTGTGCTGAAGGAATCACAGTCCTCACCCCAGGGACTCAAAGCTTTGCCACAATGATTTTGTTCTGCACTCATGGCTGCAATGGAGCAGTACCTGTTTAAACCATTTTCCCATGTAGAAAGGCACCCTGTTTTTTTGTAGGTTTTGGGTGGGTTTTTACAGACCAGCACTTACAGGTTGTTTACATCATCCTTTCTCTATTATCCACCTTTTCCTTGTTTTATTGCTGGAACTTTGATGCTGTATGAAATCAACTTTGCAAGGCTTTAAAAGGCAGTTAAAAGGTGAAACATAATTGATTTCCCCCTGCTGCCACCACCAAAGGCAAGTAGCTGGACAAAACCAGTCCTTAGCAATGATCATTACATTCTGGGAGTGTTAATGCCATTTCTTTGCCTACTTTTAGTTGGATTATCTAATTGGTTTCCATTTACATTTGGCAATAAAAGCCAGTCTAAATATTTTAATAAAATTTCCACCCTACTGGTTGACCTTTCTGTTGACTTCCAAAAGCTTTTGCACACAATAAACCAGGGAAGCTGACAGAAATATAAATGGTTTGCTTTACCTTTGACACTGGGTTTTATCTGCCCATGGAAAAGAGCTCTCACATATTTCTTTGCCCCCTCTATCTTCCCCCACAAAGGACTGTATCTTGTATTTTTTTCTGCAGGAACCCTTCCAAAATAAGATCTTCTTTGTTTAAGTTGCATGTCTTGAGTTTGACATGCCTAATCTTGGTTGTCAGCAACTTTTCAGGCTCTTAGTGTAGCTGAATTTGTTTCCACCTAACTTAACTATCTAAAAGTGGAATGCTTAATCTGAGCCAGATGTCTAAACTTGCTTTATATTTATTAGACACATCACAGCTCTGCCTCAGAATGGAATAAAGCAACTTCTGGTGCTGAATCTGTCAGTCTGCAGCTACAAAGGAAGCCTAAATCATCAGCTTAGACTGAGCACATTACTTTGGGGCAGATACAGTAAATGAAAAACAATCTGTTTCCCGAAACACAGCCCTAACAGGAGCAGCTGCATCTCATCCAAGTTCATCCAGAGCAATTTCAGTGCCCTGTCAGGGAGTGGGGGTGCAGATATTTTACATTTGGGAACTCCTAATGTGGTTAGAAGCACCAGCACAGGTGATGTGGTGCCTACAGGGACAGAAGGCCTGGACTTGGCTTGTCCCTTCCAGTTCTAAAGCCCTTTTTAACAGGTCAGTTGTGTAAGCATTTGTTGGGGCATTAAAATGGGGTTTGTGACTCAGTTTGGGTCTGAGTGTCTGACCAAAGCCAACACCTTGAGCTGGGAAGCAGCAGAAACAATGAAAGATAATTTGCTATCTCTTTCCTGCTGAAAATGTACTTTCAGAGGAATAACTATAGAAATCCATCTTTGCTCTTTCTCTTATGCAGATAAAGGGAAGATTTAATCACTGAGAGTCTAAAACAAATTCACATCCCAGTCCCCTACTAAAATGTCTGTACAAGCTCTCTGTATTTTAAAGTCATAACTCTGTATTTTAAAGTTCATCAGATTAATAATGTGCTGGGTAGCTCTTGAGTTTCTTTTTAGAGCTGATTTTGACAGCAAGACCTGGACCAGATTATAAAAAAAGTTGTTTTCCAATACTCCAAGTTGCTGTCATTTTAACCAGGACATCAGGTTCTAAATGGTTTTAGCAGAAATAAGTGAAGTGGTATCTATCTGGTTTTTTCAAGTGCCATCTGGGCACATTCATTAGCTTCACTTGGGCTGTAGCATTAAAATTTCTGGGTTTTTTTTCTTTCTTTGAGAGCAGTGCTTGCAAAGCAACAGGGGTACACTATGATGACTTTTTACTCCTGGGTAGAATATCCAAATGTTGCAGTCACTCTCTAATATTTTCCGCAGTGAGTTGAAGAGGCAAAACGTGCAGCTGCATTGCAATGCCCCTGTTTGGAGGGGATATGTAGGTCATTCTGTTGGCTGAAGCTTTTGAAGCCACAGCAGTGACAGGGCACTGCACTTTGTAGACTAAATATAACCTTGTGCCTCAGCATCCTTTGAAGAATGGAGAGGAATGGGCAGGGGAGAATGTGATTCTTTCAACCCACTTCAACATCTGCATGAATATAAGATATACCTGTCCTCAATAGCTCTAGTTCTTTCCTCCAGCTGTTCCAGAAAACTAAATAAAGCTGAGCTTTGTATCAATAACCACAAGAGAAAATCATCGTCCCACTGAGCCTTCACACCCTCTGGGCATTACAGGGAGTCACAGAATCATCAAGGTTGGAAGAGACCTTCAAGAGCATCCAGTACAACCATCAACCAGCACCACCATAATCACTCCTAACCCGTATCCCCAAGTGCCACATCCAGATGCCTCTTGGAAACTCCCAGGGATGGTGGCTCCAACACCTCCCTGGGTGACTTAATCCAATGCCTAGCCATATTTTCAGTGGATTTTTTTTATTAATACATAATCTGAACCTCCCCTGGTGCAATTTAAGGTCATTTCCTCTCATCCTTTCACTTGAGACATGGCAGAAAAAATGAACCCACCCAGCTCTACCCTCCTGTCAAGGGCAGAGAGCAGTAAGGTCCCCCTGAGCTTCATTTACTCCAGAGCGAGCCCTCCCAGCTCCTTCAGCTGCTCCTCATCAGCCTTGGGCTCCAGCTCCTTCCCCAGCTCTGTTCTCTTCTCTGAACATGCTCCAGCACCTCAATGCCCTTCTTGTCATGAAGGGCCAAAACTGATCCCAGAATTTGAAGTGTGGCCTCCCCCGTGCCCAGCACAGAGGGACAATCACTGCCCTGGTCCTGCTGGCCACAACAGTGTTGACACAGAAGGCCAGGAGGCCACTGGCCCCTTGCCCACCTGGGGATCATTGTATCATGTTCAGCCACTACCAGCCAGCACCCTCAGGTCCCTGAATACAGAATTAAAGATGGACTGAGCCACTTGCCTTGCCCACAAACTACAATATATTTAGGATGCACTAGAGCTTAGGAAGGTAGATGAATCCCTGCTCACTTCCTATTATTCTGGAAGAAAACATTGGAGTTCCAGGCTCTGAACAGGCACAGACATATCAATAGGGCAGGGGATACAGAAGCTGAAGGCCTGAACGACTGCTCATTCTCTCAGCTTATTGGTCTTAACTAAATGCCAAGCCGATTTGTTTTAAGCTTTTGAGATCCTGCATCTTTGTCTTGCGTGTGATGCTTTCTAGTAATGCGAGTTCTGGGGCCAGGCGAGTCACGGCGTTATTGCTGTTTGCTGAAAACATGCATTTTCACTCAGATCCCATAATTGAAATTCAAGCTGCACATGATGCAATTTGACATTAATTTCAGTTATTTGTGTCTGAGGTTTGCCCCATCCAACAAGAGCCGACAGTAAAGAAGAGCACTGGAAATGGAAATACACAGCGCCATTAGATGCAGGGCTTGATTTGTAAATCACTTAGATAGCAATAAAACTGGGGATGGAAATAAAAGTGGCAAAGCTCAGCTTTCTAAATGTTAAATAATTCAAGAGGGAAAGGGTGAGGGGAAAAAAGTACAGAGCAAGAGCTTTGTGTGTGAAAACAATGGCATCTGAGCAAATCAGAAATTTCAAGCTCTGACTAAATGTAATTTCAGTTCAATTAAAGCATAACATCAAGATTGTGGGCTGCTAAAATCTGGGATGAAGCATGTCATTGCTGTGTGCAGTTCTAAAAGATTTACAGCAAAACCTGGATCTAGGAGAGATATTCTCTGCAATGGTGCTGCAGGGCTCTTTACTGAGCAGACAGCTCCTCTAGAAAACTGGGCTGTGGGGAGTCAGAGCAAGCAAAATTCAAGATGAAAATCATTCTTCCCCATTTCTTGTATTTTTATTTATTTATTTATTTATTTAATCTTTGGGAAGGTAACTCTGACAGTAAGTTAGCAAGAGGAACAGATGCCTAAAGAAAAATCTTTTGTCACCTGAACATTACAAATTCGGAGTGGAGGGGTTTGTTGTTGTTACTTTCTTTCTGTTCTAAAGATAGCCTGTGCTCCAATAACATGTTTCTTGATTTCAGCACAAGGACTGCAGAATGAAATTTTATGTTCTTTGTCTAGCAGGATGCTACTGCAATACACTGTGAGGAGGAGAAGAGAGGGTCGGTAGCAAGAAAATGTAGGCCAGATTCAAGGAAGCAGATGTTAACATCTGTTCCCCTCTTCTTTCCCTGGGAGAGATTGAAAGTGTTTTAGTATCAGATGCTCCCTTAATAGCAAAACATTTCCTCCAGTGCTCACAAACTGTCTGATAAAAAGCTGAGAAGTAACATTATCTCAAGATCTTAAGGAAATAAAGGCTTGGGAATGGAGGTAAAAGATGTACAAGTTACCCAGCAGGGATCTTGTTCCTGCTATTGTGGCCCATCCTGCAAGGCTTTAAACTTTGGCCTGATTTTTAACAACAGTTACAATCATAATAGTTTATTTTGAATTGCAGATTTAATCATTTGTAATGCCTGGGAGCCCATCCAGTCTCTGGATGCTCAGAACTTTGCTGTGGGATGGGAGGGACAAGGGAGGCAATGTCATGGAGAAACAGCTGTGACAGGAAAGAGGAAAATCTTTTGGAAGGCATCCTGAGAATTCCTTCAGCTGCATCATTATCTGTGTTACCAAGAAGGGTTTGGATGATCCACAAATTAGTGAAATTACTTAGCAAACATCTCAGAGAGACTCCTTGGCTCACAGACAGAGCTGAGCACATCGTGGCACGTTTTGAATGGGATCTGCCTTGCACCTTTCATTAGCAAATCTGGTTACTGGAAGGATTGGAGATTTGGATTAGATATTTGGATACATTTTTTTCCCTGTGAGGGTGTGAGACCCTCGCACAGGCTGTCCAAAGAAGCTGTGGCTGCTCCATCCCTGGAAATGTCCAAGACCAAGTTGAAGGGACTTGGAGCAACCTGGGACAGTGCAAGGGGTCCCTGCCCAGGGCAGGGGGGTGGAGTGAGATGATCTCGAAGGTCCCTTCCAACCCAAGCCATTCTGTGATACTATGAGTAGTTTATTTTAAGCAGATAGCCAATAATATTTATCATTTGTTCTATAGTAAAAAATAAAATCTGAAAACTAAAATTGTATTTTCTGCCAGCTCTTGAAAGTGAAGCTTGAGCATTATGACTTCTTGAATCCTCTAGTGTGATCACTGAACAAATTCAGTACCCCAAATCTGAAGGGAGGGATAAGTAGCCTAGAATGGTAGTCAAAATTATTTCCATCTCGAAACTAATATCTGATATATTCTTCTGAACTCCCTCTAATAAATGGAGAAAAATAAGACCCATCAAGTGTGACTCATCCCAAAGCAAAGAAGACTTGCACCCCAAAGTCCCATTCTTTCTGCTTTGTCTGGGAGATGATTCAGCTCTGATGGAAACATCAATGCACTAGAAAGTGAAAGAAGATGTGTTTTCAGATGTCAAGTAAACAGAGAAAACTAAAGGTAGGAGAAACATCCAAGCACTGAAACATCAAGACATTTGCCCTGGGTGTCAAAAGAAAAATAGATTTTCACCCCAAAGTTTTTACAGTAAAAAAACTGTTGAGTACCATGTCCCTCTCCAGGTATATTGTACAATTACACAGCAAAGCCTTGGAGACACTGAGAAATAAAAGATCAAGGGAAATTCAGAGCAACTCTTTTCAGCTTTTGACTGGATTTCATTTTGAAAGCTGCTGCTTCTATTTGAGATATGAAGAAAAGAGTTTAAAAGCATCTATGGTGGTTTTTGTTTTTGGTTTTTTCTTCCAAGTGTATCATAAAAGATATTTTGTATTTCTCTTGACCTTGCCTCACCTCTGTTCACAGCTACAAAAGGACCTGTGTTGCACCTGAGGTAGGAAGTGTCAGAATAGTCATTTTTCCTTGCAAAATCTCTATCATCTTTCCCCTTCAGAAATAATGATCCCCAAAGGTGAGTATTCTGATAAAAATTAGAGAAGGTGACAATTCTGCTGTGACCAATGCTACCTGTCACAAAAGGTCAAAATGTTTGCTTCAGACAATTTTAATGAGCTCATTATAATCAAAACAAAATTATGCTTGTACTGGAAGAAAATAATGCTTAAATGCTTGTATCTGTTTGGTCTTTTATTGGCTCACATCTGAACACATCAAACACTTGTCTGTGAAAAATCATGAAGAAACAAAAGGAAATTTTTTACCCTTTATCCATTTCATGATTGTCTTCATTGTTCATTTCATAGTCTGCAAACAGCTTGGGAGGTTATAATTTGCCAACAGCTCTTGGGAAACCAGATACAAAAGCCCTTCCTCATCCAGACGTGTTAATTCAGTCATATTCCTGTTCTGAGGAGAAATGCCTTTCCCAAAGCCATTCCAGATCTGCTGTGTTCAGTACTTGGTAAATCTCTGATCTGACACCTAAGAATACAACAGATTTCATAGAAAGACATCCAAGGTCTGCAGATAACTATCTCATGTCTTTCTCTGACTAGGATATTTCTTGTCAGAGGTGATAATCAAATACTGCAGCTATTTTTCATTTATTTACTTAAGCAACTACTTATTTTTTTTATGTATATTCATCTCTGTTTATGTTCAGATTCTCTAAGTCTTAAAGTCTTAAAGTGTTATTATAAACCAATGTCACAAAGTGTTTTCTGGCTGAATCTTACAAGAATTTCTTGAACGTGTCTGAACCATTCACCTCCAGCATTCTGTAGTTTGTTATTTTAGGGAAGTTTTCCATACGAGCACTTCTTTTCCTGTATTTTTTTTTTTTAATTTTACCCAATCCTTGAAAAACAGGGTATTATAGGTTAAGCATTTAATATTACAAACCTCTGCTGCTAAAATAAATGTCAGCATATTAACTCTAAGAATTAAACCTGTGCACTGAGTCAAAGTAGTCTCACCTGGGTACAAAGCAGGGCTTCCAAAGTATCAACAAAATGATGAAGTTGTTTTCATAAAATAAAATAAAATAGTTGCAATAATATGCATTTTCAATAGTACAAGCAGCATATAACATCTTCAGCTGTTTCAGTATAAAATGTGGTAGCATTCAGAGCAGAGGAGGACAGATCTCACTGACTGATAGAATCAGAGTGCCTGAAGTCATTCGTTGTCTGAAACACACACACACACATCTCCCGAGCCAGTTAAAATATGTAAACTTCAGTGAAGGAAACTGCAACACTAAATAAAACTTCTCAGCTCTGCCAAGGTCAATAGCACCACAAAAAAGCCCCTGGAGCTGGGGAAACAGAGCAGACAGAGCTGCATTATATCATCCTCTCCCACACTGACAACTACCTTACACTGTGAATGATGGACATAAATTGGAGCTATTTGTTGAGCAACTCAGCTTCTCAGCCTGGATAAAGGAAGGGACAAGTTGATTGCTGGATGTAGTAGTCTTGGTTTGGCTATTTTTGAGGGAATAAACAAAACAAAGTGAATTAATTTATTGCATCAGCTGAGAAAACCTTCAGGTGACCTTGGAAAGAATGGGAAAAACAAAGAAATGACTCAAGGGAAGAAATAGACAACTGGAGAACAGTGCAAGGAGAAAAATGAAAACTCCAACTCTCTCTGCAAAAAAAAAATTATTACCTTGAGACACAGTGAATAATGAATTCTGGAACATCCAACAGATTGTTTCAGATGTTGTTTTTAAATGTCCTTTTTAAAGGACAGTTTTACACTTTTGTTTTCATCTTCAAAGGCTGGATTCAGTGATCTCAGAGGTCTTTTCTGTGATTTTGTGATTCTGTGATTCCCAAACCTTGTTAAGATACAGGAGCAATGTCTCAGACAGCTGTGAACAGCCAAATTTCCTAAATTGCTTTGAGCATATTGTACCACACAACTGTAATCCTCCATCAACACTATTTGTATATTGATATAAAGGTAACTTTATATAAATATATATTATAGCAGTGACTTACCAGTTTGTTCTAACCAGGTTGGTTGGGGCTTGGATCAACCTGGACTAGGGGAAGGTGTCCCTGCCCTTGGCTGGAGAGGTGAAATAAGATGGTCCTTAGGGCCCCATCCAACCCAAACCACCCTGTGATTCCATTAATTTGTAGTGGTTTTCATTCTCTGTTGAGAACTCCATCTGGAATAAGTTCTAAAAGTCACAGGTGATTCATTCAAGCAGATTTTAGGGGTTTTTTCAGAGACAGTAGTGTAGTTTGAAGGTTTCAGTGTTCCTGGAAGAGGTGAAAAAACAGAGCAAATTAACTTGTTTATTAACAGAAAGATAATAAATTTTTGACAACATAAAATGGAACTGATAGAATAGGAATTAATGAAATCACTCACACCAGGCCTGATTAGTTGCAATTTCTCTCTTTGTCTGTCTAAATATTGCATGGGCATTAACTTTCTCCTTTACAACGTTAATCTGATGTCTTGTCAAGGGAGAAAAATTACTTAAAATGTGTAAAAGCTACCAGCAGGCTGATGGTTATTACTTTGTGCAATACGATTTGAAAACATTAATCTAATGGGAGATAGACACAGGTCTTTCATGGCTAAATGGGAAACGTGTCCATCATGCACTGCTGCAGTCTGAGGAGCTGAGGGAGCAGCAAATAGCAAACACAAAGTTAAAAGAGAGAAAAGAAATAAGTGCAGTGCTAATGACAAACAGGCACTCGTAAAACAGCACATGACCTTCTCCCACATTCTCTCCTTTACGAGTAAAAAACCCTTTTAAATTCCTCCTCATTTGCATTATTGCAAAATCAACCAGATGCAATATGAATGCTTTTCTTTTTCTCTCTCTTTTTCCCTAATTCTGCCCCCAGCTTTCTCTCTCTCCTTCCTGACAAAGCACATTCAAAGCAGAAGACTCATCTAGGTGGCCAGATTCAATAAAGTATTTCCACTGGGCAACCCCAGTTTGCATAAAATAATTAAGGGGCTTGGGATGAGAAATGAACTGGCATGATGATGGAACTGGCAGGCTGGAATAAATTATTTCAGTGATCAGCAGTGAACAAGCAGAGCTCATGTGGTCTTTAAAAAGAGACTGAGAGCCAGAGGGAAAAGAGCAAAGTCACGTTTTGGATGTCCACAAGGATTTTCCAGGACATCATATACATGTTTTTGAAGAACAAACTGTTTACTGATGATCTAAAGCATTCAAGGCATGATTCCATTTCTGTAGTGCCGTTATCACCTTCAATTTTGACTGTAATTATCTTCACAGCATCTTTCTGGTCTTGGATACTATTGGATTATTTTTATAATTCTATAAGCTTAAGTTTTGGAATACCAGGAGTTGGTACATGAAAGGACCTGGGACACTCTCTGCTGCCAAACAACCATTTCAACATAACTGAAAGTGGAATTAAGAGTCTTATTGGTTATTATTTGCCACTGAGTAACCCTGGAAGCTTTTGAAGCTTTCAAAATCACAAGGAATCAGGAGCATCTTCTCTCAGATAAGAGATGCACTAAACAGGAATTCTGTACCTGAACTGGTTACCCAAATTGGTTTTGTAATGGATGGAGAAGCATATTTAGACTGTGATTAATCTGAATTACCACAAACTTCTTATGATGAAGTCTTGCCTAGAACTGCTTAATGACAAAGCTCTTTTTATTGCCCAGGGAGAGCAGGATAGCCTGACATATCTGAGGTTAAGGAAAAGGGACAGACTTCATCCAGATTTCAGGTTCCTCCTGTGGGTCTGCAGTGTGCAACGCAGAATTAGCTGAATGCTGGGAGCATTTAATTTCCAGTAGTTGCCTCAAGATGAGTCTTTCCTTTCTGTCTGTAGTTTTTAGATCCCAACATCTGAGTTTTCTTCCAAGTAAACAGCTTCAGGAACTCAGAATCATGGAATGGTCTGAGCTGCAAGGACCTTAGAGATCATCTAGCTCCAATCTCCTGCCATGGGCAGGGACATTGTGCAAAATTACAGAGGGAGGAGCTGATATTGCTCCTCTGCCTGTATTTAATATTTCAACAATTAACTCCCCCAGCCCAGGGGAGATCTGGGCTCCTGGTCCTCTCCCAAGCATCGTCACCAGTGAACAGTTTGGATCTGAACACACACCCAGTGATTTCATAAGCTGCTCCCATTGCCTCCACCATGGTGAACTTCTTGCCTAGAAAATGCACAAACAGCACCTGGAAGTCAGGTTTGAAGACAGGCCATCACTAACAATGCCAATCACTGAAAAAATGAAAATCGAGCCTGGTAATTGATCCTGGTGATCTGTCTCTGAAGAAATCCTGCTGATGTCCTCTCACCTCTCTTATTATATATTCGCCTTCTTTGGATCTTTTTCATTACTTTAATAAGAAAGATATGTGCTAATGTCTTTACAAACAATTCCATGGGTGAGGGGATGGGTTTCAATATCTTTGAAATGGGTCTTAATGTCTCTGTTAACTGCAGGGTTTGTTATAGAACCTGGACAGTTTGACTCCTGAAACAAGCAGGTCTGCACAAGCCTGAGCTTCTGAACTTTGGGGTAAAATTCCAGGTTCAATGGGGATAAGTGGCAGGTGGATTGGGAAGGCTGCACCTTCCTGGTACCTCAGGGAATGGGGAAAAGAAGAGGGCAACATGCTGAGTTTTTTTGGGTTGTTTTTTTTTTTTTTTTTTAGGGTTGAGATTAAATGAGTGGGATGGTATTTTTTTGTTTGGATTTAGATGTTTATTAGTTTTTATTTATATTATAGTTTTATAAATTGTGAGTTTTACAGTATTTTAAGTTAATAAATTAAAAATGGAGTTTTATTTTTAGAGGGGTTTTAAAGGCTAAATTGTTTAATTATGAAATGTTATTTAAATTATTTTCATTTTCAGTTTAATAATTAACTATTTGTAGTTTGTAATGTGGATTTTTTAAATAATATTACTTATTACTAATATTTTAATAATATTACTTAGATTTATGAACAAGACGGTGAAGAAGAAGGACTAGTTTTTGTTTTGAAACTTTTATTTTGTTTTATATATATTATTATATTTCAAAACTTTAAATTTTAAGTTTTTTCCTATGAGATACTACATATTTTTATTTAAACTACACACGTATAATTTTAGTTTTATTATTTAATTTTGGAACTTTCTTCTATGGCTTCCAGTCAAATGCAGTGTTCTCCTGGGGGTCAGTGCCTGTTAGCACAGAAAGTCTAAAATTCTCAGTGATCAGGGTTCTAACAGCAACGTGGGGCTGGGAGTTTGGGGTGAAAGGAGGCTGCACCTCCCAAAACCCCAATAGAGAAAACCCCATGGGTGTGTGCCCTGGTGGAATCTCCCCCTTTGTTTGAATGAAGTGCAGGACTCCTCTGCCTCCTTTATGGATACTGGCTTTTCACAACATGATTTTCCCTACATTTTCAACTGAAGATTATTGTACTTGCAGTAATTATAATTTCTGACTCAGAAACAGTGTAACAGAAACAAGTGCCAGTTACAGAAATAATTAGTAAACTGCATAATATATAGGTATAATGTTCCCAGAAAACACTCAGAAATCCAGACTGCATGGGAACAAATGGGAACAACATAATCTGCTTAAACTCACAATAAAGGTAAGAGAATTACTAGGAAGTACTTATATTCTTACTTAAAAACCAGGGTAGGTTGTTTCCTTTGGAGGCTTCTGGTGAATCCTCACTGGAAAACACAAATGAGCAGCAGGAATTGCAATGGAGATATTACAATACTGTAATATCAGATCTCACACCTCAGGTCAGGACTTCTGCCCACAACATCCATGAAATAAAGACAGGCTCTGTCACAAGACAAAGCCCTGTTTTGGCACTAAGGCCAGGTCCTTCTTGAATTTAATTCCCAATATGGAAGTATTGATTGTAGTATAATTACCTGGGGAATGTGGAACCCCAGTAAATCACAGTATGTGTGTGTCCTTGGACAATTTGTACACAGCTTGAAGGGATGTAAAGTCTGAGCTGCTGAAAGACACACAGGAAAGTTGGCTGCTGCAGAGTGGATGGATTCTTTGTGTCCTCCCACCCTTGCAAATACATCCAAACCTGTAGAAAATCATGGGATTGTAGTTCCAAACCCCTTCTTCTGCATCATCTGCTGCTCCATGACTTCCTGTCAAGGTGTGACTTGGGCTTTGTCAATTTTAATATATTTAATTTCTTTTAGAGATAGGACCCAGGAGTAGAGACAAGGCAGGCTCAAAACTTAAA
>JAOTQP010001286.1:147899916-147913005 GCA_026413545.1 Cichladusa arquata | reverse complement strand
GCCCCAGCCTGAGACCCCCGCACCCTCTGGCAGCCAGAAACCCAAAAAAGGGGGGTTAACTTGATCCACTGTGATTTGTGAAAGCAAAATAACTTTTCATTGGTTTCTCGAGCTCTCCATCACCAAATCAGCTCTCCGATTGGTGCCAGCAGCTCACAGGGGAAGCTCCCAGAGACGGGAGAGCCCCGCCCACTCCCCAGCCTCATGGAGCCTTCCCTGAGGCGAATCCACCCATCACCCCCAGCACGTGAAACCAACACACTTCCCCAACTGCATTTAAGTTTCCATACTACCAAAACACTTCAGCTAAAACCCAGCTGGTGGCTGGTCTGGGGGGAAAATGTCACATTTCATTTTCTAAGTCTTCATTTTCCTATTTTCAATATAAAAATAATTTAAAACTGAAAGTTCCCCTGATTACCTCGCACTACATTTCAATAAATAAATAGATAAATGAATAAATAAATCTTCTCTCACTGTGCCAAACACTTACATGAAAAATAATGGAACAAAAGGTTTGGCACCCTAAGAGAGACAGGTAATATCCCAGATTTAAAGGACATCATCTAGAATATTGAGAACAAGAAATGTCCAATTTCAAAGCACCTTTAAGACCAAGAAAAACCTTTTTTAAGACCTGAGAGCTCAATTTATATCCTTAAATTGTTGTTTCTGTGTTCCCTGGTGGGGTGCATGGCAGCTCCTTCTGAAAATGAATTTTCCTAAAACTGGCAAGATCTGCTCTGTGGTTTCAATGGATCCATTAAAACAAACAAAACCAAACCAAACCAAAACAACAAACAAAAAAAAACACCCCAAAAAGACAACAAAAAACCTTGCTTGTTTTTGAAGGATGGGGCTTTTGGAGAATAAAACCCTTCAAAATTCTCTAGTCATGTGGAGCTGTTCACAAAAAACCAAACTTTGCTTCTCTCTAAAACATTTTAAAAGTGACACAACTATACAAACTGTGTTCAACTGTATCAGCAGACTCTAAAACATGAGTTCAGTCTTGTTCTGTCTCTGATTCATTTTGTAAAGGAATTCTACTCTCTTTGTCCTGATTGAATCCTTTCCTGGAAAAGGGATAATCATCCAGGTGATCTTGTTCTCTCACAAGTGCATTTTGCTTCACAGTCACACTGCTTATTTGCTGTAGAAATTCTGGGTTGTTTTTGTTTTTAATTGTCAGGGAGCAATTGACTGTAAAGAAAGATTGGAACACGTTGTTACTCCCACCAATAAAATCCAGATGTTATGGTGTTATTTTCTCTTCTGGAGCTTCAAGAGATGGGAAGTCTTTCATTAAGAGGAGAAGGGATGAGGATAGGCAGTTATGTGGTCCTATTTTATAGGAAAATAATCCTGTGTGCAACAATGACAAGTACACAAATGAGAATAATTAATCCTAGATGGATGGAGACAAGGCTGAGCTGATAGCTTGGTGCATACAGCTTTTCCTGAAGAAATTAATTTGATCCTTGCCTTACTATATGCTTTGCAACAGCATTTTGTAGTTCTTGGCATTCTGCTGATCAGGCTGGAGCCAGCAGGGAAAAGAGATGCAGAGCTTAGTTCATTTGCCCAACGATGCACCCAGTGTGATTGGAGATATCCCAAGGTACTCGAGACATTCACAGGGGTTTGACAGATCTGACAAAGGTCAGATATGTGCATATATTTTTGGAACTGGGAGCCACTGCCCTAGATAACTTCAGATTTCTCCACGTACTTTGTCAGGAATTAATACGAAACTATATTACAATAGCTCATTAATTTATAAATTAAATGTAACATAAATTTGCATTAATAATACAAAATAATTTTTATTGTGTTCTAGCCTGGAAAAGAGGGCCAGGGAGGACCTTATCCCTCCCTACAACACCCTGATATCAGCTTGTAGCAAGGTGGGGGTGGGTCTCTTCTCCCAGGTAACAAGTGGCAGGACAAGAGGACGTGGCCAGGGGAGGCTCAGGGTGGACATCAGGATGGATTTCTTCAGTGAAAGGTTGGTTAAGTGCTGGCACAGGAGGGTGATGGAGCCACCATCCCCAGAAATGTTCAGGAAATGACTGCACACGGCACTTAGTGATTTAATTGGCAAGGTGGTGTTCCAAAGATTGATGATCTTGGAGGACTTTTTCAACAAAATTATTTTCTCTTCAAATAGTTTTGGTCCCAATTATCCCAAAAACCAGTGGCAGAGCCAGGAGCAATGCCCAATTCCTCCTGACTGCAGCATGGAAAATATTCCATTCCCACCTCCCCCTGTGCTGATCCAGGGATGTTCAGGGACAGCCAGCACCAGTGTAAAGTGAGGCACAGTGTAAAGTGTTAAAAACAAATTCAGGCACAGGTGTCTGCTGAATTCACTGTGATATCTCCAAGTGTTACCATGGAAATTCCAAAGGAGTTTGTTATCAAGCATGTGCAGAGGAACTCGGCCTGGGAGCTGCTGGCTGAGGCATATAAAATATATGTTTTTTCAGTGAACTCAGTATGGCCAAAGTGACAGTTTTGATGGCTCCTCTGCTCTCCTGTTGAGCTCAGCAGGACTGGGACAGAATTCCATCCCAGTGTTTCAAGTGCCCCTGTCTAGACTTGGGTCTGGACAAAAGCTAATTGATGGTTTGAGCAGCAAAAAGCTTTAGAGCAACTTTCAGTTAAACTTCTGAGTCTTTAAACTGCAGAGTTGGGGTGGAGGGAGTATGAAGGGAAACATGAGCTCATGTCACGTGTTTAGGGGGGAGGAGGGAGAGGACTCCAGGTGTAGAACAGCAGAGCTGTGTCCTCTAAGATCTGTGTGTCCTGCTGTCCTCTTGTCCAGCTGGAAAATCCTGGGGGGGAATTCACAGTTCTTTCATTTCGGTACCTCATTCATTAGGACAGTCTTAGTGTATGTGGGGGAAATAAATAAAAAATAGAACCTTCCCCATCTGCAAAGTCCTTATTTTAAGTGTCACTTTACATCAGTTGTCAGTAGCAGAAGCACTTCAACAATTAAATCCAGAAGTTCTGCTGGCAGAGGGAACAGCGAGCTGAACACTGCTGTTGAGCTGGAAATGTCATGGATTTATCTAAACCTCAGCATTTGTGGTCTTCTTGCACATAGTTAACCTAGCACATAGAAGAGAATTTTGGAGATTGTCAATGCACATTCCAAATAATTCAGTAATCAAAATATGCTGGTGGCTTTAGGGTGCCACATATCCCTTTTTTTTTTTTTTTTAAAGAATGCAGAAAAATTTCCTGTCCTACTAGTGAGAGAAAATTGATGCTTGCTTTTTCCAGCTGAAATAGCAATAGGATTTTCTGAATAGCAATATAATATGGAAGATAAAGCTTGTTGTTTCATAGAACAGAATTGGGTATTTATTATTTACGGTTCACAACAGACAGGCGACTCCATGAAAAACCTTAATCTTCTTTTTAGACATTGTGGATGAAAATCATAAAAAATCTTCCTGTACTGTGGAGGGAAAGAAGACAAACAGCAAGGAAATGAAGTTTCAATACTTCCATTTTAAGCTGCAGAGTACAGAGAGCTTTGCTCAAGGTCTATGAATTGTCTGTGGCAGGGTCAGGAACTGCAGCCACAGCTCAGAATCCCAAATAACTTTTCTCAGATAATTTCAAGTATTGATTCAATACTTGCTCGTAGGCTTTTCTAGGCTCCTGCACACAGCATGAAAAACAAGGTGCATCCATCTAAATTCTCTGAGAAAACTTGATTTGAGGTTATTTACCCGCTGTGCTCCAAGTGCCAGGCTCTTCCTCACACTGGTGTTGGTGAACTGATGTAAGACCTCAGCTCCCAGCACAGGCTTGACTTGAGGAATATCAGACTTTATCCACTGGGTGTGGTCACTTCTGGGTGTCTGAATCACAGAATCACAGAATAGTTTGAGTTGGAAGAGACATTAAAGGTAATTTAATTCCAACCCCCTGCCATGGGCAGGGACACCTCCCACTAGAACAGGCTGCTTAGAGCTTCATCCAATCTGGCCTTGAAAAATCCTAGAGATGGGGCATCCACAGCTTCTCTGGACACCTTGGTGAAATAGAGGCTAAGATAATGTCCAGAAAACAAAACTACTGTATATCTCCTCACTGGCACTCGATTAATGACTGAGAGAGAGAAAATCAGAATCAAAATATTAATTATTTCACTGCTCAATGAAGTCATTAAAGGGAGACTAGAAGTGTCACACAATAAAGCAAAACCTGCCTCAGGTCACTGCTTTCCAGGAATGGGATCCCAAACCTGATATTATCAGCTCAGCAGTGGAGGCAGGATACAGTTTAATCTAGTTTTCAAAACTCTCTGAAATTCTGTTTTAATCCAAGTTTTATATGTCAAGCCATTGTATTGTGAAGTTTTGTGTGAACAGATTTGTTCCAGTTTTATCCTTCAGGATAAAAAATGTAGACAAGAAATACAAGAAAAGCAAGAAATGTCAAGTTCATTTGCTGCCTTACTTGGGATGAACCAATACAAATTACTGGAGTGCTCTTCCCCCTGTTTAGGTCGCAGCTGAGGAAAAAAATGTTCCTTTGTCTCTTCCTGGGAAAGCAGAGTTTATTTTGGATGGCATTATGCTCAGGTCTCTTCTGAGGAAATATGCACATGCACTCACCTTATTGGTCAGCAAAATGGAATGCATAGTGAAATATCACTGAAATTTTACATAACCTATTTACTCAGGGAAGAAAAGGCACAGACCTACTTTGCATAATCCTCTACACAAGAAATCTTTGAACAAAAAAGCATTTGAATATAAATAATTCTGAGGCCTATCCAGTGCTGCTGTTTAGAGCAGCACTTTTACCTGCTTGTGACGAGGAAAAGCGTTAATACCCACAAATCCATGGCTGATAATTTTTCTCTGCCTTTTGGACATTTTCATGTTCCCTTTCAGGCCCTGGTTTCTCAGGAAAGCAGGATAATTATGCTAATAGGTGTTTTTATTCTGGCATGAAAATTACATTGTGTTTTTTTCAGCTTGGTTTGTGTCATTTAGAAAAGAGTTTAGAGAGAAGTGAAAATTAAAGAACACTGATTTCAGAATAAGAGGTGTTTACACAAGTCTGCTTTGGATGTTTTCATAAAGCCTGTTTAGTTTTGTGTGCCAATTTCAGGTGTTTTGGGTAGGAGTCTATGTCCCTAAATATCTAATGATGAAAGCTCAGTTCCCAATTTGCCTCTTATTTAATGACATTTTTCCTGAATACCTATAGCACTTCCTTAAACACAACTTCATTGGAACACAAGCCATGAGATGTTCAACCAAGTATAGTAACTCAACCTTTCTTGGTCTAATTAAATTAAAATACTGACTTTTTTCTTGGTATCATTAAAGACTACCACGGTCAGGACTAATACAACTCTTCTTCATGATTATTCATTTTATTGCTCCTTACCAGAGATCCAGATTGATGGGCATTCAGAAATCATGGCACCTTTCTTCAGGGTTACAGGTTAGTGACAGAAAACACACATGAAATTCATCATTTTCAACTCCAAACAAAACATAATCCTATTTGCCCCCTCTGTTAATCATAAAGGAACAAAATTCAGTGCAAAGAAAGCCTACACAAAAGGAAACATTCTCCTTCCACTCCTTGCTGCAGGAAGAGGTTCAGGGAAGATTCAGAAACTGAGCCATGGTAAGGATGTGACTTGATCACCTTTGAAGAGAGGTGCAGATGTCAGATTTGTGAAACTTCAGAGCTGTAACTGCGTAAGACTAAGATTGGATGAAATATTAATCCAACCCATAATTCGTGCCTCTGGCAGTACCAATAATGTATATTTATAGGAAAATTATAGTACTAGGAGAATGCAAACTGTCTGAACATGCACATACCCATTGAATAATAAATACTAGTAAGGAAAATAAAGATCAAACCTTGAAGGATTGATAAGGTCCCAATTTAGGTGCTTGCATAACTATGGAAATTGGCATCATGCTGCTCAAGGAATGCCAAAAAAAACTCTTCCAGAGTGGAAAGCACCTACTGGATTCCCACATGATAACCCAGTAAGAAACTTTAAAATAGTGCAGAAATTGCAGTCTGGATAGTTCAGTCATCATCCAGAGGAGAATGAGAATATGAGGCAGCTGCATTACAGTTCCCAGGAGATCTTGTATCACTGCTTTGATGCCAAGATGGTAAAACATCAGCCCTGGGGAACTTTTGTGCATTTTCCACACAGACATCAAAATGTGTTCCATCTGAGGCTGTGCAGCAGATCAGACCATTAATCCATTATTTTGCATCTAACCTCAATGGAGAGCTGCTGCCACAGGGCTTGAACAATGTTGTGTTACCCAAAATATTTCAGTCTGGAACACACTCAGGTTGTGGGGAGTCTCAGGATGATGGAATTCATGTGGAGCTCCTAACTGAGCTCACGTGGAAACGTGGGATCTAATCTCCCAAAATGTCCATCAGTACAACTGGTGTGACCAGGGGAATCTGAAGGGCAAATGTCAACTCGTGGAAGCTGGACTAGGGACTGTTTTTAAGAAATCTCTTTGGTATTCATCACCCTCATGAGTGCAGGGCTTTCTTCCAGACATGAGGATGAAGCTGGACACTTCCAGCCCAAGATCTCCCCAGCAACTCTTTCTGAGAGCTGTGCAGATAATCAGAAGTTTGCAACAGATTTTTCAGAAATAATTACGTGTGGGATTCCATATGGGATGGGCCAGCTTGTTTGCTCAATGAAGGAAATGTTACCAAAGTCCTTCTGCCAATGCATTAAATATTTAGTGTAATCTGCTTAACTCCTCTATATCAACAATTTAACTTCTATTCACATAACAATTTAGCTGGATTAAGAGAATTTGACTGACATGTAAGGCAAACATAACTGTATCAAATAGATTTCTTGGCCACTTTGACACGTGTGTTCAAAACCTACAGGAATACAAAGCCTGAAGAAAATTGTAAGAAACTATTTTTATCATGTATTAAAAAACCCCCAAGCATTAATATTTCACATTACAAAATTAATATGACTAATACAAAATTTATTACTTAAACATTTCTTCTGAATGGAGGATAATGAAAAGTTTATAAACATTCAGTGATAAAGGAAGTTTCAAGGTATTTTGCAAGTAATGTTATCCAAAATGACAACATGTCCCAGTGCTGTTTGGTTTTCAACATATATGAAAATGTTTTGCCTAAATGCATATTTAGGGTAGATGTATGTGCACTGCCTTCTGAGGCCAGATCTGTGGGGTCTGATTATTCCTACTGAGTTTGATGGAATTAACATAATTATGCCTCTTCATTGTTTCTTTTTTTATCTTTACAATGCTGAAAATTAAATTAAGCTTTGTGAGGTTTTCATTTCTCTTTGTATTTCAAAGATTTTTTTTCCTTTTCTTTCAAGCATTTTCTGAAAATGATTGAGTATTACTGGCAAAGCAACAATGTTTGCATCCTACTTCCATTGTCTCTTTAGAAATAGTTTCTCTTTTCTTTATCCCCATGGCAAAACAGTAATTTAGATCAGTGAAGTCATAGCAGTGATATTTTCCCTTTCCAAAGTACTCCAGCTTAAAAATGCTTTCAGATAAGATTGAGATCAAATAGAGAGCATTTGGTAGAATGTTTTAATGAGAAAGTTTGCATGGGGAATATTCTACTCATCTGCAAAGTGCTGCAGTGCTGACACTGTTTTGGAAACACTTAAAACCATCTCAGAAACCCGAATGTTTTGTTTCTCAAGCTCAACTTCCATGACCAGCATGCTGGGTTGCTTTGAAAAGATCCAGCTTTCTAGGAACATGGAGAGGCTTTTAGGACTCCCTGGCATGGTAGAAGGTTTGAAAGATTCTCCACTTCCTCCAGTGTCAGCACAGTCTCCAAATGCTGGTGAGAGATCCCTCATTGGCACTTTGCAGCTGGACTCATTGGGAAATCTTCCTTGTCCCAATTAAATTAACCATTAAATTCTGATTCTCAGCTCACTGGCTTTCCTCAGAAATAAAGGCTGTTCCTGCTTTAAGAAATAATTCAGACCAGCAGCAGTAGGTCTGCACCAAAGAAGGACTCTTTTTAAAGACCATGTAACCATACTATAGACAACTTAAGTTTTGGCTTAATACTGAACCTAACTCAATGGTATGATCTTATTATACACTTACAGCTTGATTGGTTTGGGTGAACACCAGACTTCTTCTAATTCCTTCTAAATGGAGCTGAGTTTGGTGTCTGCCAAGCTCTGTGACAGAAAACAAAGTGCAACACAAGAATTATTGTGAGATGCTTCTCAGTACTTCTGATTCAAACTGATTTTCGTTCTCCTGATTCAAACTAAAACCCTCATGTAGGAATACAAACTACTGTGACATCAAACCTTCCCTCTACTCTCTACACAAATACTTTGCTAAATACTAAGCTGTGCAAGAAGTTTATGGCATTGTCTGAGGTTAAAGCATCTCTGAGATCCTTTATGGCCCAAATCCAAGCTGGCTACCTATCTACATGTGTCACCTGGAAGTTATGACATGATATTCAAGTCTGAACAAGCAGCCATGGTTGTAAAATCCAAAGATTTGTTTATGGGCAGAGAGGAAGCACACCTTACCTATAGATCAGATAAAACCAATAATTTGTTGGTGTAATTTACATATATCTTACAGTCTAATAATTCACAGTCTAATTCAGAATCATCACAAGTCCAGATATAAAGAAGAGAAGATAATAATGCAGGTGAAGTGCTTATGTACAGAGAAAGTAACAAGAATAAAATCATAGAAAATCTCCAGTTGGAAGGGACCCACAAGGATCACAGAGTTCAACTCCCTGCGCCTCACAGGACTTCCTAAAAGTAAATCCTGTGACTGAGAGCATCATCCAGACACTCCTTAGTGCCATAAGCACTTTCCTGGGGAGTCTGTTCCAGTGACTGACCACCCTCTCAGTGAAGAACCTATCCTTAAAGTCCATTTTGAACGTCCCCAATGCTGCTTCATAACCATGCCATGTTCCTCTGGGTCACCAGTGAGAGGAGAGCAGCACCTTCCCCTCCACTGCCCCACTTGAGGAAGGTGTAGACTGTGATGAGGTTCTCCAAGCTGAACGAGTTAGAAAAACCATATAATTAAAACTGTTAATCCACACATTTAACATACACCTTCTTTCCTGGCACTATGCTGACCCTTCCACAGCTCCTGTGGAGCAGTGTCAATAACTCTGCAGGCAATAACTCTCAACCTGGAACAGCAGACATCTCTATTTCAAGAGTTAATCTCCAAACAGAAGAGACAACCCTTGCTAGAGAAATTGGCAAGACAAAGTAATTACATTTCCAGGGAAGCAGAGTCCAGCACAGCTCCTCACTCTCTCCGGCGATGTGGAGGACAGGTTTACAAAAGTAGAGCATTGGTAAAAAGTGAGATCAGTCACCCAGTAGGTTGAAGGAAGTTTTATCTCCAGCATCTCTTTTTGAAACAGAGTACTGCACACACAGGTAAAGCAAAAATAAACTCATAATAAGTAAAACTCTGCCATGGCTGGCGGTTTTCTTGAGGAGACCTTCAGGACAAGACCAACCATCACATGTCAATATGAACAGTAGCAAGTAATGCATGGCTGGGTGACTAAATGTTTCTTTGAGAGAGGGATAAAATATTCAGGTACAGGATTCTCTGGGTGTATGTTCAAGCATGAGAGAAGCATGATAAGCAGTCCTATTTCATGCTTAATAAAGTGTCTCACTATCACCTTATAGCCAAAAATACATTCACACTGGTGAGTACCCTGTGTGTCAGATTATGAGAAGGCATTTATTGAGCAGTGTAAAAATTTCTGTTATTTCTGTTTTATTTATTTTCTATTTCACTTTGTGAGGAAGAGATAGAAGAGCAAACAGCACAATTTTGTTGACCAGTGGGTATAGAGGAGGTGAACACACAGTTTTCATCAGGACAGATGCACCACTCATGGATTTCAAAAGGTTAAGAAGAAAAAACAAAGAGCAGATGCAGGACTTTACAGTCCCCAGGGCAACAACAAAAATAAGAGTCATACAGCAGTCAGATGGTGCTAGAACGTTTTCTTTCATCATCAGAATGAGCTCAAATTATACTTTTCGTTTTATGTTTTAGATTTTAATTTTTGTCTGACACAGGGAAGGAGCACTTTACAAATTTTTGAACAGATTGCAGAAAAGGAAACAGGCTGAGATCTCTGCCTGAAAAATAAAAATCCGAAATAAAGGGACTTTAGAGAAAAGTAAAAGAAAAGCTATTGGAAGAAAACAGAGGTTATGACCTTGAGAAAAAATTAAATGAGTAGTTCTCACCTCAGAATATAGATTTACATACACTTGTAAGAAACTATTCCCATTCCAAGATCTGGCAACTATTCATGTTCTCATATGCTAGCAGAAGCTTAACTGCTTAGCAAGATCAAAACCAGAGCATGTGTAACAGATTAATCATTCAAAATACTCAGTTGAGAGAGGAATATACCAGAGACAGACACAAATTTTTTTGGCTATATTAAAAAAGTCATGCATTAGAAATAGGAATAGAAATAGAAAAGGAAACAGAGATAGGAATCTGGAACAGAGAAAATGTCACCTAAATTTTGGGAATTGCTCCTGATGGGGATCTGTAGACTATAAAGCATCTTCACTGGAGAATCAGTGGCAGTGTAACCACTTGGAGAACTGGAGGGGACCAGCTCCAAGGAGCACAGGGAGGGGACAGCCTGACCTAAAGGGTATTTTCTATCTAGTGCAACCAGAACTCTACATAATAGACATGCCAGCTTCTCAAAAGCAATACATGAGCTGAATCAACCGCAAAATGTACCAATAATAGGGATGAAAAAATGCTGAAACCCCATTTCAAGGTGATATGAGTAGGATTGTCAAAACAAGATGAATGCTGGCAGCCAGGTCCATGGACTGAAATACAGCCCGTAAAATGAGTGGCTAGTCTGCACAGCAGTGTCATTCTTCTCTCATCTTGATTTGAACATCAAGAATAGACATATTTATCATGTTCAATACAAAAAGAAATGTACTGTTCAGTGTTTTCCAAAACTTACCATTTAAATTCATTCAGATGTGGAGATGACCTAAAGAGGAAAAAAAAAACCCAGTTATACTTCAATTTCTGTCACAAAACTTTTGTTGCCTTTCCTGACAGAGGGAAAAAATATGGTTTCTGTTCATCCTGTATTTCCAGGTTTTATCTGAATAGAAACCAAAGACTAAGAGAACATTTCTGCTCATGCTAAATGTACCTGTCTGTTTTACTATCAATTGAACTTGTCTCTCTAAATATTTTAAAAGGCATAACTTTTTTCTTTAATTTCTCTTCATCTTTCTCTTTACTTCATTATTTTTCTACTGGGAAAAAATGCCAGATTTGTTAGAAGTCATTACTTTCCCTGTGGGTCACCTCTAAGCTTTTTTTATCATGTACTTTTCCCTTATTCTGACAAGAATATGAGACATTATCAGATATGCCCTCTGCTTATTGAGTTCTGCCTGGAACTGTAATTGTAATATACATGAGCTAGTACTTCATGCTTACATTGTGCCTCACATTCCAAGATCTCATAGTAATTCAGAACGAGGTATAAAGTATTAATGACCTGTATAAAAGGAGGGGAAATATAAAATGAAGAGAAGAGTGGAAAAGGAAGTAAATTTACAACCATGTTTTATTTTGGATTTTCAGAAAGGAGACAGTATTTCAGTTCAGTGGAAATGAAAATAAAAAGTATGGGTTTGTTTTGAATGAAAAAAAAAAGTAATTTTAAACTTGAAGGACTTTAAAAAAAAATAATTTTGAGACACTACCCATTTGAAAATCTGCAGCAATTTGTATTTGTACATATCATCCAAATCATTCACAGAAAAAAAAACATTGTTAGACAGTGCTATTCTTCAGTTTACAGAGATTTTGAAAACTGGATGTATCTGAGAATGCATTAAGGCACATATAAAATTTTAGGAAAAGGTCAAAGAAAGAAAGTAGGAGCCCTGAATACAAAAATCAATCTTCATCCACACTACTTGCAGGCTGACACAGACATTGTCTGGTGCAGCCTCAAGAGGTAATTGTAGTCTAGAACAAAATTTGGAACACAATTCTTGGAATTTGCTACTTACAGACTATTACCTGGCATCTCCCTTGGAAAAAAGACAAATATCTATTCTAAAAATAAAGTAAAAATTTTGACCTATTGTGTTGGTTTCACGTGCTAAGGGGGAGGGGTGGATTCGCCTCAGGGAAAGGCTCCATGAGTCTGGGGAGTGGGAGGGGCTCTCCCGTCTCTGGGAGCTTTTCCTGTGAGCTGCTGGCACCAATCAGAGAGCTGATTTGTGATGGACAGCTGGGAAAACCAATGAAAAGTTGCTTTGCTTTCACAAATCACAGTGGATCAAGTTAACTGCTCTCTCTTTTGGCTTCCAGTCTCGGGAGGTGCGGAGGTGTCTGGCCAGGGTCCCGGCCCAGCTCCAGGCTCGGCCTTGGGCCCGGCTCGGCACCCCAGCCCCGGCTTGGTGGGGGGCCTGGCCCGGCCGCATGGTCCCGGCCCCCCGACCACATGGCTCTGGGAGGCCCCGGCCCTGGCCTGGTGGCCCCCGGCACCGCATGGCCCCCGGCTCCGCATGGCTCCAGCACCGGCTCTGCATGTGGCAGAAGAGGCCTCCAGCTGCCCATGTGGTTTCTTCATGATCTGGATACAATTTTAACTTCTTAATGCCTGGATAATATTCTCGATTTCCTGAGCGCCCCTGGGTAAGAAGAAAATGAAGCATGGAGGCTACAGAGGTCAGCGGAATGAAGATAAAGTTCCCGGTGGGAAGAGATTGAAAAGATGCAAATGATAAGTAGCTGAAAACTTTTTTGTGGGCTAAGGGGACGGTGACTACACTAAAATTCCTTTAAACTGTGAAATATACTTGGGCAGGTTTGGATGCTTGAGTAGAAGACTTTTTGCCTCGGGGGAATGGAGCTCTTTCTGTTCTGGAACTGGAATATGAACAGAGACATTTGATAGAGAAGGAGATGAAGAGAATTTTGTTTTTCAGCAGCCTGCCTTTAAAAG
>JAOTQP010001286.1:147835128-147849249 GCA_026413545.1 Cichladusa arquata | reverse complement strand
GTTTGCACTTTTGGATTTTTGTTTGTTTGGTTTTTTGTTTTTTGGTTTTTTGTTTTTTTGTAACTGAGAAATCTCTAATAAAGTTCATCTGTCATTAGAATTTTACCAGCCAGCTGATTTTATTTCAGAAAATAATAGCAGCTCTGTAACTTCAACAAATTAGATCTTATAATTAGATTTCAAGATAATTGCTAGAAAAATAATTAAGAAGTTATTCTGGGACAACTGCTGGAAATCAATAAAGTATAGAGATGTCACTGTATTTTCCGTACATTACTGGTTAACACTTTGAAGGTAAAATTCTAATGTGTGTAAAACTACTTTAATCCAAACTGAGAAAAGTTATAAAAGGTAGAGCACACTGGGGATCAACATTACATAAATTTATTGCATTGTTGTAATAATCAAGGTAATAAAATTTCATCGAACTTTAAACTACGTAGTCTTTCAGCAGCTCACAGTGAATAAAGGAAATAATGCTTTTCTTGTGGGGGATGAGTGGGAGGTGGGAAGAAAGATATTTGACTTTGTAGATATTTAGGATAACTTAAAAAACAGCCCTGGTGATTTATATCAACTGATGAGGTAAAAAAACCAGGATTCTCACACTATGGCAATTATTAAACTCAATTTCAGTATCCCTGTTGATGTTGATTCATGGACTCAGTAGCCTGTGGCACAGAAGAAACCTCTGGCTCTGATAAATTGAATTAAGAATGGAAAAGTGTGTTAAATTAAAGACATCAAGTGACTACTGCTGGAAAATGTAGTCCAAGCCTGTGTTTAGAAGGACAATAATTTGGGAAGGTGAATTGTTACACATGCAGTCAAAGTAGCTGTGACTTTTGTGGGTGTTCTTGGAAGAACTTAATGCTCTGCTGTACTCAGACCTTTTTTTTTTTTAGACCTGGGCATTTTCTTGATCTAGATATTGGCTGATGGAGTAGTAAGATCATGGGATGAATCACAGAATGATTCCTGGAACAGTTTGTGTTGGAATGGACCTGAAATCCCTTCTTGTTCCAGCCCCCCGCCATGGGCAGGGACACCTTCCACTGTCCCAGGTTGCTCCAATCCCCATCCAGCCTGGCCTTGAATCCAACCTGACCTGGAAAACCTGGCCTACTACAGTGGAGAATATCAATCCCAGCCACTTCAAAAGCAATGAAGACTTTTCTGCTATGCAATTGTGAAAGTCACCAAATCTGAATTAGTTCCCACCTCCCTGAAATGTAGCTGCATCCCATGTGCACCTTGGCTGTCCCTCAAAAACTTTACTTTAGCTGAGAGGGAAATAGGGAAGCTGCAGACAAGAACTTCTGCAATACATGGGGACATCTGGCTTTCCTGAGAACATGCTGTGGAACTAGATGCAAATGTGTTCCATACCTCTTACAGATCTGCTCTTTATCACACAAATTGTTTCAATTTTTTTTCCCTGTACAATGGGAATAGACACAAAACGCAGACATAAAAGGAGTAAATTAATGCATATAAATCTTCTCTTTATCGATGAGGAAATTAGGGAGCTATAAGCTAATGTTTGTTTTCTGTGTCTGATGAGCTGAGAATATTGTTTCTTAGCCAAGGAAGGAGCTCTGCTAGACAAAGGAAAAACAGAAACTTCACAATTTTTCACAATCCCTTAATTCATAAACATCTGTGCCCACAAATCAAGCAGTAGCTCACCACAACAATAAGAGCTCCTCTCTTTAGACTTCAGAGGCTATAAAATATGAAGTTTGCAAGAAAATAGATAATTTATCCTCCTTTGTTTGTTTAGATGGGAGATACCACAAGGCCCTTCATCTTGAAAGAGCTGAATTGGACTAGACTTTTTTTCTTCTTTCTTCTACCAAACCAAAACCAGAAGGGAGAAGTTAGTGTGTTATAGGAGCCATCCAGTGCCTGCAAAGGAGGTTGCAGAAAATAGAAATTCTGGATTAAATCTACATATTACTGAACGGATATGTGCTCAGATCTCAGTTAAACTACAAGGAAATTAATTCATGATCTCTATCGTGTTCTCCACAGAAAAATGTTCCCCACATTTATATTTGACAAATAATTCAAGCCTTTCTTCCTGTCTTTGCATAGTAAAGGGCAATACCCTACCAGCATCTGATGATGCAACATCACATCTCCAGCTTTCAGATTCCAAGTTTAACTGGTCTGAATCTTAACTGTTGTCTAAACTGCATTAGGATCATGCTTCTTTTTGCCCTTTGTCTTTTGACATCAGAGTTCTTCAACTGGATGAATGCAGATCACTACAAGGCACCCAAAAATCACTCCTTGGCTTATAATGCACATCCTAAGTCTCTAGCATTGGTGTCAAATGTTGGGAAAATATGCAATTGTACTTGAGAAAAGAGGAGGGTTTTTAATGAATGAAGTGCTGCAAAGAGATACTGCTACAGTGACCATCAAGAAGGAGATGGGAATTCCCTTTGTATTTCCCTCCCTTCCATTCAAATGTGGGGAAGAAACAAAAATTCCATTCAAGCTCAAGAGAGCAGTGCAGTCAGCAGCTCCACTCTGGAGCAAACATATTTATGATACAAAGATCAGTGGACAGAGAAGTGTAAGAACAGACCAGAATTCACATGGAAGACTGAGAAACATATCCTAATCCTGATTTTACTCTAAAACATAACAAATATGAGAGGGAAAAAGTGATGGAATTCTATTGTGAACATTATACAGAAGGCAGACAGAGATAGTTTATATTTCTTACTTCATCATATGTGACAGGAAAATTTTCAGAAGACTGAAAACTATAAAATTTAGAACTGATCAAATACATTTCTTACTCAATGCATATCTGAGCTGTGAATTTCATTATATGAGGTACTGTCAATGTAATCTGCTTATCAAGACTTAAGAAAAACACAGGATACTCTTTCCCCACATATATAGATGATTTTATACAATACATGTAAACAGAGCACAAATGTTTTACTGTCAGAGATATAAAGAATGAAGTTGAATTCATACAATCATCATAAAATCTAAGAATGGTTTGGGTTGGAATGGACCTTAAAGACCATCCTATTCCAAGCCCCCTGCCATGGGCAAGGACACCTTCCAATATCCCAGGTTGCTCCAAGCCCCATCCAGCCTGGCCTTGGACACTTTGCATAAGATGATAATGACTCTTAAACTTGCAGAGAAGTTAAACTCTTTGTATGCTTTGTCAAATCTATATTCTATGTGAATAGAACTGAAAAATAGCTGAAAATCCCACAGTTTTGGGGAATACTACAACAAAATCAAATTTAGACTAAATAACACCATGAACCAAATAAAAATAATTTTACCTTTGGCAGGGAAGGCATTCATGATGGAAGCAGCATGAAATAGAAGGACAGAGGAAGTTTCTACAACAAGGGTGTTGTAATTTTTTTGGTTGGTTTTTCATTGCTCCTTCACAGTCCTGTTCTTAAGGATAAATATTTGTCAGCATAACAGATACAAGGAGTCCATTTAAAATCATTCAACATTCTCCTAAATTAGCATACTACTTTTCTATAGGCTTTCCTGCTCTTTGGACAAGATAGTTCAGCTGTATACACAAACCCCTAAAGTCATCCCAACACCCAACAGCTATGGCAATCAATATTCATAATTTGACACAAAAATGTTCAGGACTTTTTAAATTGCTCAGAAAATCCCCTATCTCAAGTGATACCCCTTTAGACAGAACTGGGTTTTGACACTTTTAATACACATCTCTAGGTGCTTAACAATATTCTCAATCTGAATTATGCAAGGAAATACAACTAAGTTTTAAGGACATTTATATAGGCAGGGAAATAATTAAATATCTTCTTAAATTGCATGTACATTTAGCATGTTAAAATTCAGCTGTCTGATGAAGTGCATTACTCATGTTACTAGGATTTGATCTACCCTAAGGACATGGACCCTTCTAATAGATTCAGAATGAGAGAGCTGATAATAAAAAAGTGTATTTTTGCTGGTCTAACTTGTCTAATTTAGAACTATGGATAAAGTCTAAGAAAGTTTCTAGGCTCTATCTGCAGGCAGTGCAAATAAAGAGTCCAGATGGCAGCGTGTTCCAGGCTCAGGCAAGGTGTTGGTCTCTCCTCAGACTGCAAAGAGAGCTCGAAGGTAGGGTTTAACGTGGGTGTTTTCTCTGTTGGGCATCACCTTTTAAACAAGTTTCTATGTGCTCCTTTTTACACTTAAGGAGAGAGTAATGAAATTATTAAATTGCAGGTGCAATTTATCTTATCTCACATAGGATACCTGTGTTTGGTCAGAGGAATTTTTTCTCCTGTAGACTACATTGATGTCCTGTGCTGTCCTGTTGAGCTTCTAGTCTTGCCCTCAAGGATGTGGATTCATGGAATCATAGAATGGTTTGGGCTGGAAGGGACTTAAATGGTTCTCTCATTTCACCTCCTTGCTGTGAGCAGGGACACCTTATGCACGACCAGGTTAAAGCCCAGTCCAGCCTAGCCTTGAACTCTTCTCTGGGATGAAAAATCCCAATTCTCCCAGCCTTTTATCATACAAGAAGTGTTCCATCCCTCTAATCACCTTCATGGTTCTTCTGTAATAAGTTATGTGTTGGAGTCAGTGAGTCGGGGGTCTCCGAATTCTTCAAAGAGAAATCAGGTGCAGGGATTGAATTAAAGTGTGTGGATGGATTGAAGTATATTAAGCCACTCACATATAATGTAGAAGTGTAAGTTTTAAGGTTTAAGTTTTAGAATAAGTAAGTCAGTAAGTTTTAGTATGAGCTCTAATGCTTTTAGTAAATAAACAGTTTAGATACCAAAGTAGAAGTGCCAGTTCTTCTGAAGGCTGAAAAACATACTGATGTTTTCAGTAGAGGCTCCAGGCCCACAGCTGTAGACAGTACTTAGACATAATAGAGCTATAGTAAGAATACTGCTTACATTTTTCAGATAGAACAAGATAGGTTGTATGCGTAGTTTATACATAACCTGGCGTGTTAAGAAACTAGAATTCTAATAGGTTGAGGAGTGGTGGTCTGAGCTTGTGTCTTAGCTTGTTGAGAAGATTCTATACAAGAGTATATATTGGGAAGAGTTGGTGCTTATTGCCATCATTTTTCTGCTTTTCCTGCCATTGCTTTTCTTTTTGGAGACAGGAGCTGCCACAGCAACATCAGCTTCCTGGGACCTTTGACAAGAGCAGCTTCTGTTTCTATTTAGAGCTCTAAACTAAAACAGCACAGACTTTGATGTCTGTGACTGTGCCTTTTGAGACTGATGTGCTTCTGCAATAAATAACTTTTTAGCAACTTTGCTTTGCTCATTTAAGATAACCCAATGAAGTTGGTTCCTAGAGCACTGGAGGTCATAAGCTCACAGTTATGATAGATCCAACAGAGCCCAGGAAACATTTCAGCTCTGCTCGGAGCATACAGTCACTGCCTGGTCACCTGGACTGAATTCTGGCCTTGGCTGGGGCAGTGACACAGCTTCTGAGGGACAGGAGATGTATTTGCATTTCCCTATCACTAAGACCAGCTCACCAGTCCCTGAATTATCCAAGACACTCCAGCCTTTCTGAACCCATTTCCACCAAGTGGTCCTGGGGAAAACCATTTGCAAAATCAGAAGGTTGAAAGCATCATCAGAGTCCCTGGGTGATTTTGATTGCAGGGGCTGCCTGAGAATTTATATAAATAGGCAACAGACCTGATAGCTCGAGGATGGTACTCAGGATTAAAGTCAGAGTTCTTCCTAAGTGTAGACACAATCTGTGCAGAGCACACATAAATTAAAAGTATCAGAGAAGCACAGAGAGCTGTGAGTTTTGGACAAGTTCAATTTGGAGATTTAGCCTGAACCCCAGGTAACTCACAGGACAAGCTGCCACTCAGGTCAGCCCAAAGGCCACCGAGGAACTTCATGAGATCAATTGGAACATCTTTCAATGCTCACTGGAGGGAAAGGGAGTCAGTAAATTGTGGATTCCTGTGCTGCCTGGGGCATTGCACATTGCTGCCAATAAACATGTTGTGTGAAAATACGGGATGGCGTGAGAATAATAATAACTTGGAGCAGAAGAAAGGCTATAAAAAGAGGGAAGTTGTTGTGGGAGAAATGGCTCAAAAAAACCCCAAAGTGTTCTTCTTTTTGCATGAACTTTTTTTTTTTTCAGGTAGATGAATGGTTGCCATGTATTTGAGCAAGTAGGTATTTATGTCTCAAGGAGAGAGCACTTTGTGGAGGTAACAGAGATCATAATCATGAGTAGCCACACTCTGGTACATCATACAGCAAAATATATTATACATAAAAAAATAAAATATTATAGTTCTTGAGTATAACCCATTGGTATGGGTTTTATGTGGAAGATATATTTTTAAACAGAGAGACATATGATCTCTGTTTAAGGGCAAAGAATGGTGCTGAAATCCACAGCTCGTGGAAGTTATACCTGTGAATACTGTTGAATACCAGTATCCTACATTTTGGGTCCATTTATCCGGTACAGCTACAATTTTCTTGTTGCTGATGTCCTTTCAGTGCACTGACTTTTACTGCTTTCTGTTAGGTTAAAATGGAATCTAACATTATGTGTTTTCTCCTTGTGAATGTTTTCAAAGGTCATGATCCTAAATCCTTAAATTCTAAATGACATCTGTCTATTTATGCCAGGAATAATGCTCAGAAAGAATAAAAGAATACTAGCTTTGTCTATGAAACCACTTCAATATGGATTTTGAGTACCACAGGATTAGGGCATTTTCAAATTTAGTTTCAAGCAAGTAATCTGTTGAAAAATCAAAATCCTATGACTCCAGAGAAAAGTATTCCAATATTTTAACTGCTTTTTTATTGCAGTAGCATAAAACTTGGATATATCTATATTAACTCAGGTTACAGAAATCTCATCTGAGGTCATCTGCTCCAATCCACAAGGGAAAACAGGGTTGGCTGGTTAATATTAGGTCAGGACCCAAGGCACCTCTATTATAGTCAAAGCAACAATCCTGTTACAAAGCATGTAGGTAATAACCTTAAAAAATAGCTATAGTGGTTATAGTTCCATATACATTCTGTTGTGCTGTCACTTTCAAATGGAAAATTGTTCTATCAGAAAATTTCAAATTCCTGTTATTCCCTTTCTCTTTTAATGAATGGATGGTGAAAGCAAAAGAAAAGGAGATAGAAAATGAAGAAAATTTAAAAATTGAGAAAAGGACTGATTTGAATGCCTAAATCTTCCTGGGAGTCAATGAAAGTATCAATGATGAAAAATTGTCTTTTCTGGGACTATTATCTTGTTATCTATGAGTAGTTTAGGTTCAGAGGAAAGCAAACAGACAAACTCCTGCTACTGCAGCTCAAACTTGCTCAGAAGAAACCATGTGCCCCATGCATATGAAATGAGAAAGAGCAAATGCCAACCCCCTCTCACATCAGAATTCTTCTGTGCTATTAGTAAAGGTAGATCAGTGATTCTATTTCATGCCTGTAATTTTAGGAATGCTGCCATCCTAATAACTGGCACACAGTTTCAACAGAAACACACTCTGTAGTCGTTGCTTAAATGTGGCAAAAAAACAGAAACTTCCACTTCTGTGCCCAAGAGAACACACAAAATGACAGAAAGAGTTGGATGGAAAAGTCAGTTGTAAGAATGATGATTTTTTCCTGTAAGCATCACATGTTCCAGGCACTCCATTAAGCCATTAGCTGGGAAATGTGGAACAACTGTAATTTCTCTTGCTAAAGGCTTTGATTGTCTTCCCAGGCTTTGGTGCTATGGGCTTCCCTGCACTGATGATTGTGTTTAGCCTGTTTAGAGGAAAAATGCAGGCAGGTATTTAACATCAGGACTAATAATATTCATTTTCATATCTATCTAAATAAACAAAAATGTAAAATGCTCCAAGGAAAGTTTCAGTTTCTAATAGACAATAAACTAATAAAAATAGGCAATGATTCTTTAAAATGCATATCTATAATATAAATATCTTAAATGAAATACATTTTTAAGATTATATATAAATATATCACATCCATTTAGACTATAGCAATGTTTGTTAATGTGTATTTATACTTATATATAATACATAGGCTTTTATATATAATAAATACATAATTATAAAACATCTAAAATATAAACACATATCTATGAATCACAGAAAAAAATCCTATGTTTTTAACCACCTCCTATAATATTTCAGAAACTGAACTGAGAATGTATCATATCAGACAGACACTTGATCTAGTTCTGATTAATTTTGACAAAGCTTCTGAATAAAATTGCTTCTTGTACTGGAAGTAGGAATATCTTGTTTATTTATTCATCTTAAATAGTGAAGTGACTGCAATGCCTCAGAAACCAGGATTTTCTGGAGCCTCTCTGGGCACCCTCTGTCCTGCCAGTTTAGTCTCCAGAATGTTCCAAACTACCAGAGGGAAATTGTTATCCAGCTTTTGACTTCCTCCTGCAGTGGCCAAGGAGGGATCACAGTCCCTGCTGCAGAACAGTGCCTTGAGACTGATTTGTTTAGAAATCCACCAAAACTGGGAGAAAAAAAAAATGGGAAACTTTTCAAACTGTTCAAGTTGCCTATTTGAACTGATACCTCCTGATAATGAGGTGGACTTATGCATCAGGATATGCTTGAACTGCTTATTTTTCCAGTTGAGTTCTCCTCCACTTTTCCAGCACCATGGAGGGACCATAAAAACACTGAATTGAGAGAATGATTCTTTTTCATGGGAAATTTTCAATTCAAGAAATTGTCTATTCTCATTTAGGAATAAGAAGAGGGGAAGAACAGAGGGAAGGGAATGGAGTTATTGACTGGCTGTAATTATTGCATTTTCAGTCAATGCACAAGCCTTAATACTGAGAGCACTCCCTGTTAGAAATGTTCACTAAAAAAAAGTAAGTGTGATAGCTTTGGAAAGTGTCTTTAAATTAATATTTCTTGCAGATAAAAATCTGTGTATATCTGAGCACTGAAGACATTTTGAGGTAAACTGGGAAGTAAAAAAATAAAATTTAATTCAGTGGTCAAATGGGTACTGAGTATAAAATATATCCAAGCAGAAATCTCTGAACATTTTGACAGAAGACAGGCCAGGTACCAATTTGCTAAAATTTATCCTAGAGCTGCAAGTTTCAAGCAGTAAATAAAGTGTTGTTCTTCTATCAACCAAGGATTTTCTCAGCCAGGTATTGTTGTCATCTGGAGCAAGACTGATTGCCCATGATTTCTACAAGATTTTTATCACTCTGTGCATATGTGTGTTTGGACTTTGGAATAAATTTTGCACTTCTCTCCACATCTGAAAGTTCTGCTAGAAGAGAATAGCTGGAATTATGACACTTGCAAACATATTTGAGGAAGTCTGAGGAAAACAAGAAGACCTCTTATGTGCCATTGCAAGCAGCAGAATTAGTTGCTCCCTCAGAGCAGAAATAACTTCAAAGTCAAATAAAATTAAGTCCTAAAGCCACATGTCCAGTAGATGTCTGACCAGTGTTTTCATGAGAATTCCAATCTTTTCAGGGCTGTTGGATGAAGTACCCTTTGAAAAAGAAATATGCAAGGAAACTTGGAAATTTAAGATTGATCTATTATTACCTTAGGAAGAAGAAATGGGGTGTGGATACCTCTCCTATGTCACCTTTCCCTACTGAAACAGAACCTTGATAATTTGCTTTGGCACAATGTGGAGCTTCTGGAGTGGGTTGCATTAATCACAATTTTGAATTATTTGGCAATATCCATAAAATATTATAAATAATAGCTGAACAACTGGGCCTTGATTTATTGCCTGAAATCCAGACAAAGTGACTTGTTCTCTGCTAAAATCCAGGCTGTTATTGCCTTATAAAATGGAGCTCCTATCTCTCTTCTATAATTTACTGACTGCCTAAAAATGAATAATAGAACAGCACCAACCTGTGTCTGCCATCTCTGGGCCCAGCTCTGCAGCCCTTGTGCAGGCAGAGCTGCCATATGGGCCATGATTAAGTGTCACAGGAGAAGACTCCAGGAATGATAAAATGAGATTTATTTCTATATTACTGGTTTAAAATACATATGTTTGACAGTGCCAAGGCTATTATTTTCCCTTCAAAGGAATATCATTGTTTGTGGAGGGTTTAAATCCTGGGCACTGTGATTATGATATGCACCCTCCCCTTTGCCACAGGAGTCAGCTGCAAGGAGATGGAGAGAGGAGAGAGTAAAGGCATTTCTAGGGTGTATCCTAGACAGCCAAATTTTATTTTTTGTCTGATCAGCTCAGAGAAATGTTCCCCTCCCTTCAGAAGCTCTGATGAAGCTGCTGCAGAGTGGAAAGAGGTAGCAGTGATTCTTTATCAAAATGAAAGAGTGGATGCTGGGTCTGTCAGTCAACTGTGATCATTTTTTCTGTTGGCTGCTTAAAAATGGAGCATCTTTTCTAAGATCAGGGTGGAAATACCTTGGAGACCAATATTAGAATTCTAAATCACTTTGGTGTGAACAGTACAAGAAAGAAAAGAGGTGATTCAATAAGACAAGAACAAAACAACACAGTTGAGTTTGGACTTAGCTCTGACCTTGCCTAAATTGCCAAAGGGTGAAGTCTTTGGTCTCATTTGATCATCACGATCCCTTAGAACAGATGAACACTGACTCCTCCGGGAACTGAATCAACCTTCCCACTTAAGTTGCCTGTTGTACGAAGGAATAGACT
The DNA here is from genome assembly GCA_026413545.1 of Cichladusa arquata. Lineage (NCBI taxonomy): Eukaryota > Metazoa > Chordata > Aves > Passeriformes > Muscicapidae > Cichladusa > Cichladusa arquata. The sequence goes on along the minus strand of JAOTQP010001286.1, from coordinate 147,838,537 downwards.
GGCCTGTAAGATGGGCAGGTTTTCCAGGGTGACCACTGAGACAAGGAGCTTGTTAAAGCAGATGTTGCATTCTGTCTGCTCTCGAGCTGATGGTGACAGAGTGAATAATTTCCATTGTTTTGGAATTTAGACGATATGAGTAAAGAAGTGAAACTCTGGGCAGCAGTTTGTCAGCAAAGGACTGGGGGATTAGGCTGCATCAAGGGCCTGAGAGGAATCAGTGTCAGGCTGTCACAAGGAAGGGAGGACATCAGTGATGGTCCTTCCGTTCTCCTTAGCACTGGAGAGCTGTCAGGTGAACACCTGCACTCATTTCTGGCCACTGAAATCCAATAAAAATGTAAATCAACTGGATAAGGGCCAGAAGGCAGCACCAGGAGTGGTCAGAGGTCTACAACACATGGCCTTTAAGGGAATGTTGAAAGAGATGGAATTGGTTTTGCTAAAAATCAGGAGGATCAAAAGAAAAGATGTGATAGCAAAAATTTAGTTAGACCTAAATGAAATCTCACAGTTTTTGGGGATAGTTAAGTACCAGGGAATGCTGTCCATAAGGTGGTTATATCTTGATCACTGGTGATTTTTATAAATTGGACATCTATGTAAAAGTTAGCTATGAGATCATTTTGAGAGGTGGAACAATTCAGTGACACCTTTGGAGAATTATCTTCTCTAGAGAGCAAAGCAGAGTTTTCTTTATACTGTGTTGCCAGTTTTTTATTAATCCACTCAATTAAGGATGTGTTTATTACTAAAAGTTCATTTATCACTTTTAAACCCTTTCCCTTCAGGCTCTTCTGTTCCTTTACATACAGGACAGTCTGCACTAGTGTTTAAATGACTTGTGTTTGTTTTTCATATCACCTTCTAATAAAAAAATCTCTCAGAAGCCACAGTCCACAGGCTGAACAACATGGCCAGACTACAGGACACCCTGAACAGCCTTTTAGACCTGTCTTGCTGCAAGGTCAGATTCAGTAAAAAGACACAAGAGCCTCTTCCCATCAGTGGTATCACACATTCTTAACTTCACCACCTGCTAAAGGACTTCACTCAACAGCAGACTAAAGCCTCAGTAATTGGGTGGTGAATCAAGTCTCACATTTAATCTGTATATATAAAAAAGGTGAATGTGAAATTCCCTTCTCAAGTCCGAAAAATGGCTATTTCTGGACTTTTATTGCATTTTTAATCCCTCTAAATATTTCATCTTTATAGATTGTATTATTTATATATTACGATCCTTGTCATCGCCTCAAGCTGTGCCAGGACACCACTTCTCCCTGTACAAAATAAATTGCTTATAAAATTTTTCTTCAGGGGAACTCAGACACAAATAGCAACGTTCACTCCTTCTAAGTCACAGATAACAGGCTGACAAATTGTTGTTCTTAGCACCTGTATTGAATTTCTTGCCCTGAAGGATCCACATTCCTGTGCATGCTAAGGTGGCTTGTTAAAAACAGCGACTGCTTTAGGAGAGAGCTGTCTCCCCTAACTTTGGACAACTAATTTTCATGTGCCTAGCCTAAATTAGTTACCAAGGTTTCCCAAATACTCAGAGGAGAAAGGCAAGCACTTATAGCAGGTGTTTTAGCACAGCTGATCTAACTTATCCTCTGGAGATGCCTGACAGAGAGGCAACCAACTTAGACATCTTACTTTATTTCATGAAGTGTGCTGGGAATGCACCCAAAGCTTAAAGATTGTTCCTTAGTTTTGTCAGATGGTTGGGCATGTGGGAGTTAGTAGTTATATTAAGGTTTCACAGCTAGAAGCTCCCAGACTATTGATTTTAATGGAACAATGTGAATTTATCACCTAAGGAATCCAGCTCCATCAGCTTTCTTCTTCCATGTCTGACTCTTGCTGGATCTTGTGCATCAGCTCATGTATCTACTCCATGGAGAAATTTTTATTTTTTTCAAAGTTAGACCTCCACAAATCAGGAAATACCAAAAATAAGGCTGTAAAAAAAAAAAAATTGGTCTTCCTGACCAATTTATTTCTCCAATTAACAAATCTGGCCAGACATATTTGAGGCCAAAATGACAGAGATTCAAAAAAATCACAGGGAAAGGCAACAAGAGAGAAGAGAGACCCTATCAGTGCACCTGCTCAGAGAAAAATGCAATATGTTTCCATTCTTAATTAGAGAATCCATCCAGAGAAGGGGCTTTGTAAAAATCCCAAGCATCAAAAAAAGACTTAATCAGCCCTTATGCTTTATTAGATAACCAAGAATTTAGGATCCAGTTGAAGCAGTAGATAAAGCTTCAACAGCTTCCCTGCTCTTGGCATAGCCTGTTTGTGAAGGTTCTCCATGTTTGTGCAGGTTTTCCATGTTTGTCCATGTCTAGAAATAACACTGATTCATCTTGGAGTGAGCCTGGCATTCTGCAGGAAGGTGAAGATTCAGATTTCAGCAGGCTTTGAGACGTGAAAATTGCCTCTCTTTGAAAAATATTTTCCTGATATTTGGATGTTGAGGCATGTTAAATCATGGGCAGATCAAAGCTGAATATCAGTGTAGAAAGAGTGAGGACGAGATAGCAAGACCATACGATGAGAGACTAAAAAAATACTTTCTGCTGTTTTCATTGCAGCATTATCTTGATTGTGAGTGTGCAAAACATGCAAAAAATTAGGATACAAATTACCAAGCTGGGTGGTTGGGTGTTCCTATCTGGTGTGGCCTCTCAGATCCCACAGTTGTGCTTCTTCATCAAGTTATTTTTTACACTCAGTGTTAGTGATTAATTTCACCCATCTTCTGTAAAACTCCACCTCAGCAGGAGTCCAGCACAGCCTTTGCTTCTTGTGCTTCTTTGCTCATACAGCATTAAGTGCAAAGTCCTGAGCAAATTCCTAAACCATGAGATTCACTAAGTATTGAAATGGATGCCTTTGGCATCTGAGCTTGAATAATTCCTAGGATGGCTTCTTTGGGCTGCTGACTTTTGAAAAGTTTTAACGAGTTTAGAAACTGTTAAAGGATTATTCTCCTTTTGTTGTTTTCTTCCAGTCACCCAGAAAATAAAAATTGCTGACTTTCAATCAAGGTCACTGGTGTTTCTAGTTAAAACATCTACTCTGTTTCCTGCACCCCAAATAACATCAATTCCTTTTTACTGGAGAAATTCTATAATAATACTTACATAGGAAAAATTTTTGAGTAGCTGAGGTGGTCAGTGGCTCTTCGGCAGAGCCAGTGGCTGCTGTTAGGCAGGCAAATGAGAGCTCTGAGATATCCCAAAGACAGTGAAAATGGCCCTGGTTGATGGAAAGTTGAATGAGTCAGCAGTGTCCTGGCACCAGGAGGACCAGCCCTGTCCTGGGGCCATCAGGCACAACATCACCAGCTGGGCAAGGGAGGGGATTGTCCCGCTCTGCTCTGCACTAGGGTGGC
>JAOTQP010001286.1:147822632-147834512 GCA_026413545.1 Cichladusa arquata | reverse complement strand
TCATTGCAGTTACAGCTTCCCTGTGAGGGGAAGAGGAGGGCAGGCACTGATCTCTGCAGTGACCAGTGACAGGACCCGAGGGAATGGCCTGAAGTTGTATCCAGGAGGTTTAGGTTGTTGGATATTACAAAAAGGTTCTTCACCCAGAGGGTGGTTGAGCACTGGAACAGCTTCCCAGGCAAGTAGTCACAGCAACAAGCCTGACAGAGCTCAAGAATTGTTTGAAAATGCATTCAAGCACATGGCAGGATTCTTGGAATTGTCCTGTGCAGGGCCAGGAGATGGACTTGCTGATCCTTGTGGAATCTCTCCAAACCTTTCTCCATAGGGCACCCATTCCAGCTGGATGCAGTCATCCAGGCAACTCCCAGCCCCTCAAACAGTCCACCCACCAAACTCACATTTCCCCAGTTTAATGACAAGGAAGCTGTGTTTGACTGTGGCAAAGACCTTACAGCAGCTGAGGTGGATTAAATCAGCTGCTCTTCCCTCATCCTCCAGTCACTCCATTCAAGAAGGCAACTAGATCAGTCAGGCACAACTTGTCCTTTGTGAAGCCATTTTGGCTGTATCTCATCACTTCCCTGCTGCCTGGAAAAAGTGATTATATAATTTTTGCATATTTGCTCAGCATTCATTTTGAGATGTGTGTGAAGTGTATATTTGTCATTACTTCATTATGGTATTTACATTAAAAAATGTGTGTGGCAGTTCTTTTGGTTTGATTTGGTTTGGGCTTTCCTATTTTATACAAGAGAAAGCTATTTATTTTGGGACAATGTGAGGGTTTTTTGGAAAACAACCATTTCACCAGCAAAATTTTATTGATTTTTTTTGTCTTTAATTAGCTTCCAACTGAAATACGAACATTTAGTTGCTAGAAAGCAAACAACAGAGCTCTTAATTTTCAGCTTTTTAGTGGAAAACATTTCACAATTACTCCTAGTGCTGTCATGCTGCCTCTGCTCATAAAATTACTTCTTTCTCTTAATTCCAAGGATTGAATTTGCAAATAAAACTGTGTGAGAACTGCTCAGCTGGATCATGCAGCAGTCCCTCTTGCCCAACATTCAGTCTCTGAGAGCAGAATGTTATAATGGTGATGGAAACAGCATCAGAAACAAGGCAAGTATAGATTAATTTTACCCTCTGTATAAATCAGAATATAAATATAAATAGAAATCAGAAATTTACACCTGCTCAAGAAGTTGATTGAATCTGAAGTCACCAGACTTCACAACTCCTGAATCACCTTTTCTGTGTGAATTGGTCCTAACCCTTTCTGAGTCTCTGTATACATTTGCCTTACATAACAGCCTCTGATGATGAATTCCAGAACTGAATCATGCATCTCATGCAAAACTATGTAAATTATTCATTTTATGTAAAACTGTGTGAAATTCTTTCAGTTTTTTTTGAGGTCTGCTGCCTGATCACTTAGGAATTTATGCCAAAGTGAGGGAGAAACTTGCACAGAAAAGGAGAGCTAAGTCCAAGTACATGCAGAAATGCCTGATGATTTTTGCCATTGTGAGATCTGCACTGGGATTTCCTATGAGTGTGTGTACAGTACTGTGCACGAAATGTATTTAAAATTAGGACTTTCTATCATGCTTTCTCACCCCCTCTCTTGTCTTGGTGCCATCTCTCTGCAATCTCAGAATATTCCAGGAAATCTAGAAAGGATCTGTTGAGCTCTATAACCTCTTTTTTGTGAACAAATGCATCTGCTCTAATAGACAAAGATTTCTCACCTTCAGCTGTTCTTTGCCCATCAACCTTCCTTTTTCCTGTAGTTCATATCAACCTTCCTTTTTCCTATCGTTCATATCAACCTTCCTTTTCCTATGGTTCATGTCAGAAACCTTTGGACAACTCTCTCAGGCACAGGGGGGAATTTTTGGGACTGTCTTGTGCAGGAGCAGGATTTGGACTCAATGATCCATGTGAGTCCCTTGCAACACAAGATATTCTATGATTCTATGATATTATACACCCCCACTGCATGGAATTGGAGTTAAATGTTTCTTCCTACCCAAACCATTCTGCAATTTTATGTTATTCTTGCAATGCCATAGCCTTATTCTGGCACATCAATGGGATTTTTCATGAGCACAGTTCACACAGTTTGTCTGGGCAAACAAAGTTATATTGATCTGCTAAATTATGCACCTTTAACTCACTAGAGTGAGGGTGCTGCAGGTTTTCCATGAACTGAGAGGTGCTGCTCCTGGCAAGATTTCATTGCATGGACTGGCACCCTGGTGAATCTGGAAGGGTTGTAAATATTGGAAAGATCCTGAAGATTATTTGACATCCCTGAGGCTTCCCTAACTTTCCTAAATTGGTGTGTGAATGTTGTTTACAATACCTTCATTTTCCAGGCAATTTTAGGCATGCATTATTGTTTAACTTTATAGTTCAGTATTAATTATATTCTTATGTAATTGTGGAAATGCAAATATGACATTCCTGACACTCTGTGGATTAGCCAGTCTGTCTGCTGTATAAATAGAAGCATCTGGGGAACACTTTTGTTTTATGATTTTTGGTAAATGGTTCATAAAAAAACAAAGTGCCAAAGGTTTCTCCTGGACTTCTGGATCCTGAAGGGATCCCTTGGTGTCTGCAAAGCATTCAGTTAATGGAGCAATTTCTCTCTGAGCAGGGACATTAGCAATTCTCTCTCTTTCATTAGGCTATTTCCACAAAGTGTTTAAGATTATAATGTTTGTGACTTCTGCCTCTCTGGTAGATTTGCCTGAAATTGGCCCATATTGTAAATATGGCTGAAGTGGGTATAAACAATGTTACTTACAGATTACACTGGTCTGCAGATGAAGAAGGGCAGGTTCTGATTAGATATTAGGAAGAAATTCTTTCCTGTGAGGTTGGTGAGGCCCTGGCACAGAATTCCCAGAGAAGCTGTGGCTGCCCCATCCCTGGCAGTGTCCAAGGCCAGGTTGGGTGGGATTTGGAGCAACCTGGGACAGTGGAAGGTGTCCCTGCCCATGGCAGGGGGGTTGAAACAAAATTATCTTTAAGGTCCCTTCCAGTATTTGGCAATCCCTTCCCAAAAATATCCTGTGATTCTTATTTTGAGATTCAGCTCCTGATCCATGTCAGAGCACTATAAATTAAAAATCTGAGTTGGTCTATCTGCCCTAAATTCAATAAAATTTAGTGGGAATAAGCACAGTGCAAATCTTTGCTCATGTCATGCAATGTGCTGCTACATCAGTAACAGCACTAGAAACTATTCCTCTTCCCCCCCTGAAATCAATACCCCAAAACTGGATGGTTTTAAGTGGAAAGGATGGTTTGGCAACCTTACACACATAGGACAAAAAGATGAAAAGGAGGAGGAAAAGCAGCCACGAGTAAAATTGAAAAGACAATTTTTCAGCAGAAAGTGCAATTTAATCTAAACACTTCAAAGAAATGTGCCCTATTTCTGTGGCATTTTTAACATGAAAATGATAAAATGAACCATCATCACTTCATCTTATAGTTCTGACAAAGTCAAAATGTTTTCCTTCCAATAAAGAAAACACTCCTTTAAATTTCCCTCTAAATGAATATTTTAGCATTACCATTGTAGGGAGTCTTTACTATTGTGCAGAAAGTATTGAATAAAATATACTTCACACTAATGAAATATAACTAATAATACTAGACAGCATTTTTATCTCATGTGGAAAAATCTACAGGTTTTTTACATTTTTTTAGAAATTAAGCTTACCCATGTTGAAATTCTGGCAAGAAAAGATTTGGGGTTTGATCTGGTGATGGTGATAACAGGTATGAACCAACATGCTGCTGGAGGATGCCTCTTCTACCAGGTGACAAATGACAGGATGAGAGGAAATGGCCTCAATTGTACCTGGGGAGGTTTGGACTGGATTTAGAGCAAACTTCAAGGATTGGAACAGGCTGTCCAGAGAAGTGGTGGAGTCACCATCGCTGAAAATGTTCAAAATATGTGTGAATATAGCAGTTGGTGCTGTGCTGACTTGCACGTGGTCTTAAAGGTCTTTTCCAACATTACTGATTCTATGATTCCATGCCAAAGGTGCTTTTCCTCCCATGGGAGGAGCAGAAGGCTCAGCCAGCAGCACTGCAAGGTTAATGCCACATGTGCTGGTCTCCTCTGCTTCCCACAGAAAGTGAGAGAGCAAAGACATTTCCCCTCAATCTTTTGCCCCCAAACTCTTCTCCAGCCCTCTTCTTTCCTGCACCCAAATAGCAAATGCAATCAAAATATGAGCTCTACTAAAACATTCCTGGCAGTTAAAGGAGGAAAATTAAGCAGCAAGGACAAATTTTGCTGGTTGGATTTGAACAGCAAAACCTTTAAAAATAAAGTAATGCAGCCTCAAGCTGTTTATCTGAAAAGGATTGGAGCCAGGGGATTTATATGGATACCCCCAGTTATAAATAAATGCACTGAGTGTTCAACATACATCAGATTTTGTAGTCATATAACTGATTGCTCTCAGATAAGAGGGATGTTCTGATAACCACGACTCTCATTGTATTTTCAATTTGGCCCTTATTATTTTTAGAGAAAATCCAAAGGAGAAAATTGCAATAAATGTGATGAAAAGACCACTGAGTTATAGCAGTGAAACCAACCTCTGAGTAGGTTGGGCATTTCACTCCTGCTGCAAGTCATAACTGCCAAGGGTAAGCTGGGTGACAACTTGGGAATAATTGCTGGGAATTATGATTTTTTTAAGAGGATTGCCAGCACTGGCATGCAGAGTTCTGCTTTCATGGTGTGCAGACCCTGCCTTGAAATCTCAGAGCTGCCTGGCCAGATGCCAAAAATAAGTGCTATCATAGAAGATACTTTACATATTTCTACATATGAAGGAGAAAAATGAAGAGTTGACTGCTATGGTTTAATCCCAGACACAATTACCAGGCAGCCACTCACTCACTTTCTCTCTCAGAGTTGGATGGGGAGAATCAGAAAAAGGTAAATTATTATTACCATTATTATTATTATTATTAACAATAATAGCATCTCTTCAGGCCCTGACTCTTCCAAAGAACAGTCTGTGTGCTTGAGGTGCACCCACAGGAATATACAGTGCCTGCAAGTTCTAAAATTCCGAAGTTTGCATCCCCTTCCAAACTTGCTCTTCAGCACTATTTACTAACTATATTGGCACTTGCTCTGCGTTTTATAAGTGTGTGGAAATACCAGAAAAAGTCTTGGAAAAAAATGCATTTAAATGATGTAAGGGAGTATGGATTTTTTAACCTGCTCTCAGGGGAATAGATGAGGGACTCTGACACTCTCAATCATTTCTCTCTTCTTCCACAAAATAATCAGAAGGTTTTTCCCTTTAGCACTGCATTCATCTTAGATTAGGTATCCATCTTCCAGTTCATTGCAGAACTGTGCTATTGTGTGGAGGAAAAAGAGTTTTTTTCAGTAATCAGTGGGAAGAAGGAAGACTCAAACACACAAAGACACAAACATGCAAAGCTCCAGGAGGGAGAATCAGTTCTTGCTGAAGACCATTTGCCCATCTATCTATGTTTGCCAGGTAATTTTGGCCTGGGAAGCAGTTCTGTTAGCAAACTGAAACTGCATTACTTGCTACTGTTCAAGGTGAATAATGTGGCCTTCTGTGGCCAGGGTCATTATCTCCCTGAGCCTGCTTGTGGCAAGGCAGAGGGAAGAAATATAGTGTCTATCTAAGAAGACCAATATTTTCAATTCAGATGTGGTTTATATGAAACAGAAGCCCAGTGTTTTATGGGGTATGTCATCATTTCCAGCATGCCTTTAATATTTGCTTGGGGCTGGCAGAAAAACTGATACTGTTGAGCCAAACCTTAGAATTGGAAAAGTTAATCACAGCAGCAGTTACACTTTTCCATATTAATCACAGGATATCCACCAAGGATAACAGGCAATAACAAAAACAAAGGAGCTCAATATCAGCAGGCCAGAGCCAGGATGGTGGCGTTAGAGCTGTGCCACCATCGCTCAGCAGGAGATATTCCAAGTGCTTGAATTCAATCCTAGCAGGATTCATCCACACTAAATTCAGATGCCTACAGTGTAGGTGTCCATGCTGAACCAAGTTATCTGAGATTCTGCTGTAGCTGGAGGACATTGTGTCCACAGAATGGCAGGAGCACAATTCCTCTGATTCACTTCCTACATTAGGAGGACTTGAATTACACATTAAGTCAATCGATTCTGTTGTGTGTAACCTCAACCAAGGCAGCCCAACAAAAACATCAGTGCAGGTGGAAATGCCCTGGAATATCCCTTTGGGGGTCTATTTGGTGGTGCAGAAGAGCTTGGGTCTCTTAACGGTCTGGTGATTTATCAATCTGAGTTCTCAGGTGCCTTAAGGCATTATTAATAGATGCCAGTGCTTCCACAACAATTTAAACTCCAGCTCCTCAGTGTAGCTATGGGTGATTTGTTCGGATGTAGAAAGGTTTCAATAAATGGATTCCACCTTCTCCTTCATCGGAGGTATTGTCACATCTTTGTTAGGGCATGACTGAACTTTTTGTATCTCCCATTTCTCACAGTGATGTTACTTTCTCTCCAATCTATCAAAGAAGAAAAAAACATGTAAGTCAAATGTGTCACTTAATAAGAATGATGGATGTTTTCCTATTATTTACTATAGGGTGAAGTTGAAAAAATTACAATTCTTCCATGATTCTTTAATAAAATTCCTATTGGTCTCTCCCATTCCCTTTCCTCTGCAGGGAGCCAAAGCCTGTGTGTCTTAACGATCAAGACAACCTGATTTACTCGTCACCTTCCTCTTATATCATTGCTGTAGCAAACATTCAGTTGAATGGTAATTCAAATGTGGCCCAAAGTAGTTTTTGTCAATGAGATTTTGACTTTTCCAGTGGTGGTTTGTAAAGAGGAACTGTTTCCCTCTTTGCTGGACTATAAAATAGTTGGAACTTCTGGAGGGGAAAAGATCCCAATAGCAGAATTATCATTCTCTCATGTGAGTCAGGATAAAAGATATGGAAACAGCCAGAGGTTCCTCTGTTTTCAACCTTCCTTTTTTAGAAAGCACCAGAGAGAGCAAACCAGCATCGTGACTGTGTTGTTGAGGAAATCATGAAAGAGATTCAGAAAAGAAAAATACTACAGCAGCACTACTAATTGGGGTACTGACAGCTACACAATCCCTGACTATTGACCTTGACATTCCTTTACAATGGGGCTACTATAAAATTTATTTTTATGAAAGAAAAAAATTATCACAGGTATTTCAAATGTTGCAGGTGTCATATTCAATTTTTAGGTCCATCCAGGGATGGGGCAGCCACAGCTTTTCTGGGCAGCCTGTGCCAGGATGTCCCCACCCTCAGATAGAAGAATTTCTCCCTAACATCTGATCTAAACCTATTCTCTTTCGATTTGAAGCCATTCCCTGTGTCCTGTGACTGCAGTTCCTCATGAAACTTTTTGTGATTTATGCCAGGACCATCTCTCCCAGACTCTCCCAGTCGTCTTCTGCTTTTAAGCCTGTCCTACCTCAAGGTTATCCGCTCTTATTTTGTCCTAATAACTAAAGATTTATAATTTAATTCATCCTTTAAGAAATGCAGGTAAATCTCTGACAGAGGTGACCTGCTAGATTTTGAGTCCTCTCTCAAAACATTGGACAAAGTAAAATATCTAAATCAAATCAGATCTATGCAAATCAGATCATCTTGATATAATTTATTTCTTATCCAAGTTGCATTAGAATCCATAATCCTGTTCTTAGGAAAAGACTATTTAATTGAATACATCAAAATTTCTGTAGAAAGTGAAATAGAGGCTCCCATTTTGAGAAATCATAATTCTACGTGACATTACTTGTTTCCTGACTGGAATGAAATATATTAGCACTTGAGCTGTTCAAGTTCAGCTCCTGAGACTGTCTCGAGTGCTGGAAAGGTGCTGATTGTCAATCCCAGTCCCCAGCTGTTAGAAAAACTAAGCCAACAAAGATCTGATACTGTTTACTTGGTTTATTTTTCCTAAGATTTTGCTGCATGCTCAAATCTTGCATAATCCCTCTGAGGACTGCTGTGTTTGCAGTAAATCAGAGCCCATCAAAAACCATTCCTGCAGCTGGTTCAGTCCTGAATCCTCCTTCATATGTGATACCTGACACGTGGGGTTCATTCATATGATAATTTTGGTGTGTGGTTGGTAATGTCAGGAATATTAACTACTTTACCCCACAATTATGTCTCCATAGAAAAGTCATTATTATTGCAGCAGAGATGGCTTCAGCTATAAAACTGGGTAATTTCAGATTTTTGGGGTGAGCCAACTACGTTCCTTGCCTCTCAGCTGCCATTTCAATGCTCTGTTGAGGTGCAAAAGGACTGAAAAAAAACCTGTGTGATTTAATCCCTCTTCCCCAGAGCGTGCACTGCACACCAAAACTCACTTTGCATTCAGCTCCAACGTGTCACTCTGAAAGGACTGTGTCAGCAGCCTTAATTGCTTGGCTGGTGCCACAAGACTGATGGATTGTAGGCTCCTGCTTTTCTAGAGGAAGGATGAGAACAGATGGGATTTTGCTAATTTAAACTTCTGTACATGTTTAATGTCCTATTTATCTCTTCCAGTGAGCCTGAAATGGTAATAAATGAAGTAGATTTTTACTGAAATCTGTTAATGTCGTGAGAAGTGTTTGTGAAGAACAAAAAGCTCTATTAGCCTACATTGACCTGCAAATAAACAACAGGCTGTGAGGAGTGGTTACCCACTTCCTAATTTGCTTAATGGCCTTTTAATGAGTGGGCTTATGACTGTACAGTAAATATACTGGTCTAGCACCCTAGAGGCCTCTATTCAGGCTATTTCCTGGAACTCTGAGACACCTCCTGTTGTTTCTGTCCCTCTATTTTTCACTCAGATAAGCCTATAACAATACACCCAACTAACCCTTAAACTGTTTTCGGGGCTGGAACACAAATAAGAACACCAAGACATTCCTATTACAAGTCTCAGACCCTCAGTGACCCATTCAGTGTTACCAGATTGGTTTTCCCTATCTAAATCTTAAATCTAAATCTCTATCTAATGAGTTTCTGTACCTAAAGTGGATTTCAGTGTTCATACAGAAATGCAGCCCATTTTTGCCATGTAGAGATTATGATTTACTAAATGCCTTTGAAGGATTCAGAGCTGTGAAAACCATAATATAATGGAATCACTGTTGTCTGGGAAAACAAGAAGAAGAAAAGGATGGAAGCAGTTTGGATATATTTAAACTTGTTAGCTGAATCTGTAACACAATTTTAGCAGAGATACCTTCTAATATGTTTGTTTATTCTGGCTGAATTCCCTTGGGCATGGAAATCAGAGCAGAGTTATAATTCTGGCACTATTGGGCAAGGTGTTCATGGGAAATCATCCTCCTTTTGGGTCTGTGAGAACATCTTCAAGGATCCTAAACTCAATTACATCTAACAGGGAAAAATAATAGGAGAAAACAGCTTTACATCAGTTTTATAAAACTGAAAATGTTGGATGGATTCCAGATTGAATTTTAAGTGATGGAAATATTTTTAAACTTGGGCATGTTTATTAGAAAAGTGTAGCTTATCCTGTAGGTTTTAGGATTTTAGGAAAGAATTACAGCTCATTGTGCCCTGACTTTATGCACTATAGGTACACACAGAGACATAAAAATCACACCATTGGCCTCTTCTCCTTCAAGTCACACTTTTTTTCTAAATTAATTACTTTTTAACTGAAGTAAGAGCAGCAGTGTTTAAACTCCTGAAATAACAAAGCCCTTTTTACTTACTCTGATTTAGTCATGCAAATTAGAAAATGTTGGCTCAAATAATTTATCTGAGACCGCACAGCCAAACAGTGACACTTTCAGGAATAGGTAAATCTTCTAAAAGCCCCAGCTTAGTTCATCCTCCTACACACAAATAAAAAGCATTAAAAAATAGCATTCAAATTACCTCAACAGGTAATTTGTTCCTCCAGGCCTTACTGAGCACATTTGTTAATGATTTAGTTCCAGAACACTAAACCAAAAACACTTAGCAAGAGCAAAAAGTCTGTGAGTAAATTAAAGAATAGCAAGTTCCAGTTAGTCTCCTAATAGAGTTGATGATTAAATGGCTCCTTTTTAAGCAGCAACAATACCAAACTCTTTTATGTAAAATTGTATAGGCTGCTAGATTCAACAGAGGGACAAAAGAGGGAAAAGGAAGAAAGGAAGTATTTTCTCAGCTTATATAAACTGCATTTCAAACATCTATGTACAAAAGTTTTTATTTAAAGGATGGTGATGCCCTGGCACAGATTGTCCAGAGAAGTTTGGACCCCTATAGATGTGCACAGAAATAAAGGTTTCAACGTTTCCTTCAGTGATTTGTTGTCTCATCTGAAGCTCACTCTTCTTTCCTATTTGTGTTCAAATCACAGATTTTGGACTTTGTGAGATCAGGCACAGTGCATTGAGTGAAAAGTGGGCAAGAGGACTGATTCAAAGGCCAGATTATAACAGACAAGATTTCCTAGGATGATGCCATTCAGCAGCAAAGATGACCAGTGCAGTGGTCACCAAATTCACCAAAGAAGTGCAGAAAAGTCCATTTGTGCTTGTATGAGTTCAGTGACTCTGACTGCTAAAGTGGAGAGACTTTGGAGATAAATCAGGTAATCCTGTTGTCTGAGAAATGCCTTCACAGCACAGGAACAGGGTGACTAATCTTAATATAAAAGAGTTAACATAGTAAAAAAATATGTGTAATATTGCATTAACTGTAAGTGTCCACCAGAATATATTTTTCATAGTTAAATGGAAATATATTGCTACTAACTTTAAAAGAAAAGATAAAACTTGGAGTTGGAATTCACTTCATATAACTTTAACCCATATAACTTTATTTGGCACTAATTATTTTCACATTCAGACAGAATACCTGAAGAGTTGGACTGTTTGGATGATTGATAGCATGTCATGAGACAGACAAATCACTCCACTTTAGATAGCAACTGTAAAATACTGGAATAATCCTTTGCTCTGTAGTGAATAATGAGGAACAAAAACAAATTAAAAGGAATTTTATGACCTACAGCAAGATAACTTTACCATAGCTTGTTTCATTAGCTGGCAGGAAAGGCTTTGCAGCAAATAGGTTCATTTTTAATACGAAATTAGAGGAGAACACAAAGAAACATGTAAGTAACTGGAAGTGACAGAAGAATAGATTAGACCTCAATCCCCAGATTTCAAATAGTCCTTAGAGTGGTGAACAAGTTTTCCTGATGTCCAAACTTCAGACATCAGATTGAATAATGAAGTGATTTTGTTGGGAAGGGGGGAATTTTTTCCACATTAATGGTGCACTCTAAGAGCCTCTGTGTACATATATGGATGTTTGTAGTTTTGTTCATCAACTGGGGAAACCTGTTTCCTGAAATTTCTATCTGTGCAAGTTCTGCAGATTGTTTTTGGGGTAATTAAGCACTGGCTGCTGAATAACAGTGAGGTTTGATGTTGTAAAGTGTCTCTGCTTCCCCCTAATTACACATTGGGAGGCAGATTTATCTCAACCACCAGCCAGAGTTCATTCTCTCTCCTTGCTGGAAATTATACAAAGTTTAATTTTTTTTTTTTTTTTTTAATGTAACCAAAGTCAGTTTTGTTCTCCTTTGCTCATAGGGAAGGGAATTGAAGGGAATTGAAGTTCCTTTTCAGGGGAAATTCCACCAGGTGAGCTCTGATGAGCTGAACATCTCACAGCACACAGGGGTAGCACAGAAGACACACAAAAGATAATGACCATTAATGGCCAATAATGAACAGCAACTCCAGTCATCACCCCTGGCATGGTCAGAGAAACTTGGTC
>JAOTQP010001286.1:147804881-147815268 GCA_026413545.1 Cichladusa arquata | reverse complement strand
CTGGAGAAAAGGAGACTCAGGGGTGACCTTCTCACTCTCTACAGCTCCCTGAAAGGTGGCTGTGGTCAGGTGGGGTTGGTCTCTTTCTTCAGGCAGCAACCCGAGGACACAGTTTCAAGAAGCGAAATATATGTTGGTAATTAGGAAAAAGTTTTTTACAGAAAGGATGATAAAGTACTGGAATGGTCTGCCCAAGGAGGTGGTGAAGTCGCCATCCCTGGATGTGTTTAAAAAAAGATTGGATGTGGCCATGGTTTAGTTGAGGTGTTAGGGCAGGGGTTGGACTCTTGAAGGTCTCTTCCAGCCTAATGTTTCTGTGATTCTGTGATTCTGTCAGAATAAGATGAAGAGAGTAAAGGCAGCTTAGACAAATATATGCTTTACAACCTACTGCTTTGGGTAGAGAGGACAGCCTGGAGTGATGTGCCAATAATCACAGAGCAGAGAGAAAGCAAGGTTAGGACTAATCCCCTGCTGAGTCCACAGCCAGAACTGTAGCCACAGTCGTGTACTCCCAGCCACGCTCTGCATCCCACCATTTGCATAACTCCCCTGGAGATTTGCTTGCCTCTGCAACACCTGGCAAAGCACACAGTTTAAACTGTATGGAAATTCTCACAAGAAGCAAAACTCGGCCATTTCAGAGTTGAATAGCTTGCTGGAAATGGTGGGAAAATGTTAAAAAAAATAAAAACAATAATCAGGGTGCATAGTCACTAATAGCAATTATGTAATTATAAAGGACACAAGACAAAAACTAACTAAATACTCACAAATTTCTCATCCTTACCCTTGCCAGCCCCTAATATATGTGTACCTCTAGCAATCACCTGGCAATCACCACAGCAATCACAGAATTAAGCAAATTACAAATGGGTCCAGGATGGGCAGAGCATGACAGTCTTGGCTCTCCAGTGAGCCACAAAATGCTCTGCAGCATTTGGCTTCTCTCAGCAGGTCCATTAGTCAGGGTGGATGAAGCTCATCAGCTGGAGGGAATGCACACCAGGAAGCGTGCTTGGAAGAGTGGAGATATTTGACTTTCATGAGAGATGAGGAGAAACAGAACTCTGGCTGCTCTGCTTTGGCTTCTCTCCCCTCCAGTGGCGTCTATGCAAATGCAATCTGGTCTTCAGTCTCATCCAGAGTGAAGTCATCTCCCCAGGCTTCTGTCTTTGTCTCTGTTGTGCATGTCCAGAGCAGCCAAAGACACCTGGAAGGGACCTGAAGCAGAGTAAGGCAATTACATACCTAGCATTTTTCTTGTAAAAGAACTGCTGGAGCTTCAGAGGATTTTGCTGTTGTCAGTGTTCACTCACCACCCAGGGGCAGAAAAGGTCATAGGTACGGGGGGAAAAAAGCCCCACAACTGAATAGAGGTAAGATGTAAATGTCTAGTTTCAAGGACTGTATTTCAACATCCAGTCCCTCCTGAGTCAGTTCAGCCTGATCTGCCCCTGGAAGCCACATCTGGTTTGTTCCTGAGTCGCTGGTTAAAGATGCCTGTGGGAAACGTGCCTGTCAGATGTTTTTGGTCTCCTCTGAGAGTTGTGTTGCTCATTTTTGGCCTTGCTAGAGGGCTCTTCCTCTTGACCTTCCTCTTTTCAGAAGGCCCAACACCACCAGAGAGAGAGAAAATTGATCAGTTTTTATCTCTAGCCCAACTAAATGAACAACTGATACTATTTCTGACAATGCATCCCACCTTATCACCCAGTCTTGGGTGGCCATACTTCACACACAGGAGAAGTCTCCACTTACATTGGCATTGCACACTGATGTATTTATTTACCCTTTATGAACACTTGTTCTTTACCAGAATGATTTAGAAATGGTCTGCAGCAAGAACTGACCTTTAGTGAAACTGGTTATTATTAAAATGCACTATTAATCACAGTGGGAGACAAAAAAAGGAAAGGTGTCTGTACGCTTATGTCATATGGAAAATAGCTTCAGAGAGACAGAACATATTCAGCAGCTGCTGGATGTTATTTTCTACAACATTCTGCACTAATAACTACGTTGTCATTTCATCATCAACTAAAATCAACCAGATATTAATGTGAGCTATTGTAATCCCTGAAATTTCCTAGATCTGTTTGCCAGGAGTGCTCTGAATTGTTTAGAGAGCAAAAGTGTTAAAATTAAAAAATTATAGATAGATAGATAATTTAATCATTCTGAACACCAAAATGTTTCTGACTGCTCTTCACAGGGTAATGTATGGGTTGTCAGTATCTAAAAAATAAGAATTGTAATTAAACTCAGAACTTAAATGAATGTAAAAAAAAGTGGAAGGAAGAATAAAGTTCATATGAGAAACTCTTACAACTGCAAGGTGGAGTCCATAATATCTATTTTGTTTTTCTTTCTGTCTCATATTTAGGTGCTTACTGTTACTTGTCAGCCAGAATCCTTCTCTGGTCAATAGAGATGAATAGGCACCTACAGAGGGTGAGTCACCCAATCTATCTTAAAAAGGGATGAATCACCCACTAGAAGTGCATTTTTTTCTCCATTTTCAGTTTCAGATCTGAAGTGTGAGCAACTGAACGATGTGTTTAGTTTTTCCAACTGTGTAAAACGACATAATAAAAATATTATCTCTCCTTACAAACTCTGTCTTGCTTATGTCTCCAAACCAGCATGATGACAATGATAATGTTCTGCTCTGGAGGGAGAATTCAGTTTAGCTTAGAGACTTATTGTCCTCATTGATGAAGTTAAGTGACATGAATCCCATGCCAACTGTTCACAAAATTTTGTCTAAAAGTTACTCATACTTTTTCAAAGGCTATGAAGGCTGCTTTAAACGGTTTTAAGTGTTTTTCTGATACAGAAAACATTTATCTGATTAGTTCTTTTTCTGGGAAAGTTGTCTAGGGTACGTTAACATTTCTTATCAAGCTTTGCATACGATTGCCATGAGATTCTATCTGAATAAAAATAAAATGTTTTGGAACGCCTTTGCTTTGTTGTTTTTTTCACCCTTGCCCCACAGAATGGGAATTGTTTGCTGTCCAGTTTTGAGTAAACAGCATAAGAAAATCAGGGGAAAAAATTGTCAAAGAACATATCCTTTATTTCATTAGCAATTCAAACAAACTCAGAAGAAAGCTGGGATTACAGTTTCTAGTATGAAAGCAGTCCTCAGAATGTTCAGCACACATGGTCTAACTGAGTTCAATGTTCTTCAAGATCATTCAGCCCCACCCCCTGCCATGGGCAGGGACAACTTCCACTAAACCAGATTGCTCAGAGTTCCATCCAACCTGGCCTTGAGCACCTCTGGGGATGGAGCCACCACAACTTCTCTGCACAGCCTGTTCCACGGCCTCAGCACCCTCTGAGTAAACAATTCCATCCCAATATCTAATCTACACCTACTCTCGTTCAATTTGGAGCCATTCCTCCTTGTCCTGCCACTACATGTGCTTATAAAAAGTCCCTCTCCATCTTTTTTACAGGCCCTCTTCACATCCTGGAAGGCCACAATTAGGTCAACCCAAAACCTTCTGTTCTCCAGGCTGAACAATCCCAATTGTCTCAGGCTTTCCTCAGAGCAGAGCTGTTCCACCCCTCTGATCATTCTGGTGCCTCCTCTGCACTGGCTCCAACATCTCCTTGTCCTTCCTGTGCTGGGACCCCAAAGCTGGAGGCAGCTCTGCAGGTGGAGCCCCAAAAGATCTAAGTTTCAGATCTGTTAAGCACACAAAGAGGAACTGCATGACACAAGTGCAAAGCAATTCACTGTAAAGTTATGAACCTACTTCTTTAGTTGATTTTTTTTTTCCTATCCTTAGGCAAAAGTGAAGACTGAACTGGAAGTACAGCTGAGTTCTTTGAGACTTGTTAATAAAAAGCACGACAAGGTTCAGCTGGTGAAAAGTGACATATTTCAACTGGCTCTGTGGGTGTCATGTCAACACGTACCATCTGAGATCCTGGCACAAAGAACAGAGATATTAAGATATGGCCTGTTCTTTCATGCTGAAAGCCTGGATGCCAAACCAATGAAAAACCATGGAAAAGCCATTAAAAAGCATTTTAGTACTTTGGAAACCTAGAGACTACATTAGAAAGTTTAAGTGGACTAATTACTTGAACAACATTTCGTTACAAACCTAAGCTGGGCTTTTACAGCCCTGTATTTCAGTCCTTGCTGTTTCTTGCTAATGAAGTTAGCTATAAAATAAACAGGATGATGCTCTGGTTTTTACTGACCTGCCAAACATAAAGACTTTTTACAGCTCAGAGCAGGGGCAGAATGCAGGGGATGAGCACTGGAGTTAACAAGCTCTGTGAAAACTTGTGTTCTCCAAGCTGTGGGGAGAAGCAATATTTGTGCATATCACAAAAATTTGGCTCAGCTCACAGTCAAACACGTCTGTCCCCCAATCCAGCAAATATGCAAGTCATGCTTTGGCACTTGTCCTGATGCCAGATGGTTACATGTGTGACAGCACTAAAAGCAGGATTGATGTGATCTCTTAGCAGTCAGCATAAGGAGGGTTTAGTAGGATGAAGAGCTGGGGCATTTGAGTTCACTGTGTCTGATAGAACAGGCTGGGGAAGGAAGCTCTCTTTATCTGCAGTAGCAATCCTGTGATTTTACATCCTCACACAGCACTGTGAATCCCTGAGCCTGGTCACAGGGGTGTGTAAATAGAGCCACAGTAATAAAATCTGCTCCTCAAAGCATAGCTCTGCTTATGTCCAGTGATGTTCTTCCAAATTCCAAGCAGAAAAATTATTCTAAGTATCATAAAGAGCAAGACAGCTGCAGGAAGTGCAGGGTCCTTTTGCTTGGAGCAAAGGATCTCATTTGACAGGTGTGGATGATTTTTAAAAACACAGCTGCAGTGATCTTAGCCTTCAGCTATCAGATGCAAGAAGTGTAAAAATTCATTTTGTCCTTTAATATGTTGATCACCACTGATGGGTATTTGCTACCCACAGTGCTGAAATACAAGTTTCAAGAATATGAGGATCTTTTTGCTCTACTCTTCCCACAGAAAGCATAAACCTTTTAATTGCTGGGTGGTATTTCTGTTCTACTCTGGCCAACAGGGTTCAACTGGATGATTAGGGTGATTTAAAAAAAAAAAAAAAAAAAAAAAGCATAACCTAATAGAAATGGCTGCAATCATTAGTAGTGCAGGTGTGGCACAAAAGAAATCTGTAAAGGAAAACCTGACTAAACTGGCTGTTAGGGAATCCCTAAAAGAAATTCAAAGGTAGTTATCTGATTTTGATTAATCTGATTTGATCACAATTACATTTATTTAGCTTCAGTTCTTTAAAAAGTTCAGGAAATTGCTGAGCCCAAACTCTGTTCACCATTCTTAGAGATTTTCTGTGCATTGGGGTGTTTCTTCTTTACAGAGAAATTCTGCTGAGACCTGTTCAAGGAGGTTTGTTTTCAATGACACACACAGGTAGAACTGAGGTTCAGAGCATTTGCTTTTGTTTTCTTTTATTGATCTTAACCCTAAACCCTTCTACTATTTCATAGAGCCAATATGAGATCAATGATTTAGAGCAGAGAGAATGTCACAAGAGAAACAGCCACCAAAAGAACTTGCCCTGAAGAAAGAACTGAACTTAGAAAGCAATGATAATTGTTCATCTTCCAGTAAGTTTGGGGAATAGAGATCATGAAATTAAATCTTGAATTTATAGGCAGCCCAGATGAAAGTTCTAAATTGTTTATTAAAAATAAATAAAGAGAAATTTTATTTCACAGTGTCTCTGGATTCAGTTTAGGATGCTATCCAAGACTTAATGCATCTTGCATTCTTTGTGAAAGGAAATTTGCTCAGGACAGGCTGCTTGCAGGAAGAGAAGCAAAGCAAGTGAATGGCCCTTGAAGAATATTACAAGAATGTTGTGCAGAAATTACCAGAGAGATTAATACATGGATGGCTGTAAAAATGTGTTCAAATGCTACTTTTCTCCCTCAGACTGCAGTGTATAGCATACACCAAACCAGCTGTGTTCTGGCGTTCATTATCTGGAGACAGTTAATTTAGTTCAAATGCAGGCAGGAAAAGTAACTCTAAAACTCTCCAGGCACAGAAAAAAAAAGAAAAAAGAGGTGTTGCATATTGTATATTCACCAAAAAAGTAGATATCACCTGGAGTAATGTGACTAAAAGCCTCTTTGCCTCATGTTGGGGTTGGATTAGAAGGAGGTGTCTTTGGAGAGGTTTGCTAGTTATAGAGATGGAATTTGCCTCAAGACATCTGCTTGATGATATTGATCACTATAAATGTCCTAACAGAGAAAAACATGACAGTAAAATGTCTTAGGTTAAATGCCACCATATATCCTGCAGTGAATTCCCTCTCCCTCCACCAGAGCTCAGCTGGGATGGGAGGGCACCCTTCACATTTTGAGGCCTCTCTTTTGAATCCCTCTAAGTGCAAAGTTCCCTGAATGAAAGTTTTGGCTTCAGGGCTGAATGAGCCTTTCCAGACACAGCAAAGCTGTGTCTTGCCCTTGCTTTCAGCTGAGAGAAATTGATGCTCTTGTCTCAAATTCAGAATTTGTGAGCTCTCAACAGCAATGACCTCCAAGAACATCTTTCTAGCATGAAATTACCAGAAGGGATGGTCCTTGGGATGCTGTTCCTGGAAGTACCATTTTAATGAGTAGGTCATTTGAGGACTGGGAAGATGCAGCCTGTTTGAAAAGAGAGATCTAGACACTGAGAAGTTCAGAGGTTTAAGTTTCTAATTTTTGCAATACTTTTATTCTAGGAAAGCAGCTTCCACTTAAACTCAGATAAGCAGCCCAACAACCTGATGATGTGTCTGAACAGACACTTCAGAGGAATGTGAAAAAAAAATAAACACCTCAAAGTGAAAACATTTACCTGCAGGTAAAAAAAACCAGAGTTGGATGAAACATAAGCTTTAAAGTTTTAAAGCTGATTGGTTTTTTTCTCAATACTTTTCATTTAAGCACTAATTATTCTTTCCATTCCTTTCAATGTTAATCCATTATTAAATGGGTTAAAGAGGCACCGAAAAATTCATGTCAGGCTTTGTAACTGCCAAAATAAGACTCTCAGAAAGTGTTTTGAGGAGCAAGAAATCTAATTAGTTCATTGGTTAATGAAGTAAATCAAAGGAGATTGGCTATGGAACCAATCTCATTCACTGCTTTCACTAATTCCTAAACCAGGGTGGGATGTTTCTCTTCATGGCCTGGTTATAGACCCTGCAAAGCAAGAGGAAAAATGTAATTAGTGCCTGGGTTAATTGGTGGCATGTTTTGTGACAGGCTGCCCTGGCAGACACATGGTGTTGTATCATAGTGCTGGATTACCACAATCACAGAATGACACAGCCCTTTATGTTATAAGGGGAAAAGGAAGAAATGCTCCAGTTTCCATTGTATTCTGATTACAAAAGGCTGCTGGAAGCACTGTCCTATGATCATGGTTGGAACTGTTTTTCTGTATCTATGCTAAATTGATTTCTTTGTGTGGATATGGCATGTTTGCTGCCATTCTACATTTCTGATAATTAAGAGTTTGAACCAATCTGCAGGGTAAATAATTTTCCCATCTGGGCAAGCTTAAAGGTGCAATAATGTAACTGAGTCCAAATGAGGTTGGGGTTCAATTTCATCTGCTTAAACAGGCCTTGCTCAGCCAGTGATCTCCCATCCCAGGAACTGGAGCAGCCACTCACCTCCCCAGGACCACTGACAGAGATTACGGAACAAATGGGTAGTGAGAGGACAAGGGGGAATGGATTTAAACTGAAAGAGGTCAAGTTTAGATTGGATGTTATGAGTAAATTTCTCCCTGTGAGGGTGCTGAGGCCCTGGCACAGATTCCCAGAGAAGCTGTGGCTGCTCCATCCCTGGCAGTGCCCAAGGCCAGGTTGGATGGGGCTTGGAGCAACTGGGATAGTGGAAGATGTCCCTGCCCATGGCTGGGGGTGGAATGAGATGGTCTCTAAGATCCTTTCTAACCCAAATAATTCAATGATTCTCTGGTGATTCTATGGTTCTGAATCTCTTGTACCTTTCCAGTGGAAAAGCTGCCCCAGCTGGTATCACTGATTTTATCTTTCAGCAGAACTGGGCTGTGGAAAAAGGGAATCAGGACTTAGCCAGAACCAGCTGCTACCTGGCACTGCACAGTGGATGGAAGAGGAAGGCCAAGATGATGGGTATGGCAGCAACCACATCACTGCTTGTAGAAAAAAACAGGCAGCTGGAGCATGGAGTGGTATAAACACAACACTTAAAAAGGACCTTTGATCCCTTTTTAGCAAGAAATGCTTCCCAATCACTTGGAACAAAACCCTATCAAGCCTGAACTAAATTTTGCTGCTTGGGAGCAAACCTTTAGATCACGAAGTTAGAGTTTGGGTCTGAATAGAGCTATGGGTAGGAGATCAGTGGGCAATTTTTATACAGAAATGACAAGCACACTGGAAATTCTGCAGCCTGGCCTCCAGAGAATTCATCAGATTTAAGTATTACTTCAGCATTGCATTTGAGGGAAAGGGCAAACAGAGGGAGCATTTATCTTATCAGAATATTGACTTTCTTTATTGTTGTTCTGCTTTCTAGGGATGTAATAACACCAAGTCATGTTTGCATAGCAACAAGGTAAAGGTTTCTTTTTTGAATGTGTGGTGCCACTCTGAAAAAGAAAACCTAACACCATGGCAACACACAGTGATTCCTCCATCAAATATACTCTCAAAAAGTGCTTTGCTAGATTTAGGAATCATTATTAAAAAGAAGAGAGATATTAACAAGCTTGCTTCCAGGTTTTGCTGTGTTTTTATTTATATATATATGTATATTCACAGGCATTATTACCTTCACCTTATTTATTAGCTACGTATTTATATCTGCACAGACTCCCACAATATTCTTCCTGCTAACCCTCCTGCTCTTTTACCATCTGCCACTTCACTTCCAAGAGTAAAACTGAATTAATTTTTTAGTAAAACTGAATTAATTTTTTTAAGCCTGCTAAAACACCGTTAACAGCAGACAAGTTCCACCCATGTGAGCTTTTAGTTAAAAGGCATGTGCAAGCCTTTATGAAGATACCCAGGAATAAAGTAGACAATATGAGCACATCTGCACCAGGTACAGCAGTTTCTCCTCTGGATCAGTGGGTGCTTCACCTTCCCTTGCAATCTGTGTGACTGCAGAGCCTGTGCCTCAGTTTGGGAATTGGAGATAAGAACTGCTGAGGAAAACCAGACCTTTCAAAAGCCTGGATCTCCCTCTGAGTGACTGGCTTCAGAAGGTAGCAAGACCAGTGGTTTTCAGACACTTCAGATGAAAAAATATTCCAGAGAATCGCCAAATGAACAACAACAAGAAAAAAATATAAAAGAGCAAAGAAAGACCCAAACACCCACATATTAAAAAAAAAAAAAAATTAAAAAGCAGATCTTTACAGCTTTTTCTTCTTTTAATCAATTTAAAGAAAAATCCTTAAAAACACCTTATTTAGTTAAATTTCAATAGCAAACTACTATCACATTCAACTGAAGAGGAGAGCTTTTTCTCTTATTTAGCATGGGTTTCTCCCCTCTGTTTGTAGGTGTGGGGAGGTGATTGAACGTCTTTGTTTAAAGAGGTTCTGTTATTTAAAGAGCTTCTTGCTCACTAAAAACACCTCAGGGACCCTGAGCAACCTGGTGGAAGGTGTCCTTGCCCGTGGCAGTGGGGCTGGAATGAGATGATCTTTAAGGTCCCTTCCAACCCAAACCATTCCACGATTCTATTATTTACAGCCTGGCTGATTTTGGCTGCTGTGGTCTCCCTTTGAATGTCACTGGCTGGAAGTCACTAATTTTACATTTTGATCAGCTCTGATGGGGAATCAGACAGACAAGTGCAAAGCAGGACTGATGAAGAGGGGTTTCAGCAGTGACCTCTCTGACTAATCACTCAAAAAGGTGATCTCCCTCCAAATGTTTGCCACAGTCTGGAGGTCAGAGTCTCCCTGATGGTGACAGGTCAGACCCCAGCCAGGTCTTCATGATGATTTTGCAATCAGTTCCAACTTCACAGCTGATGCTGCAATCAGATCCATCGTGCCTGCTGAATTTTGATCATTTTTACTGACAAGCAATAGAGGGGAGCAAAACCCAAAGAGCAAATAAGAAAAATGGCCCTGCTTAGAGCAGAATTTCCAGGCCTTTCAAAAGACAGAACCGTGG
Organism: Cichladusa arquata; assembly: GCA_026413545.1. Lineage (NCBI taxonomy): Eukaryota > Metazoa > Chordata > Aves > Passeriformes > Muscicapidae > Cichladusa > Cichladusa arquata. The sequence goes on along the minus strand of JAOTQP010001286.1, from coordinate 147,805,059 downwards.
TAATGAGCTTTCCTTTGCCTCCTTCTCCCTTCCCTCCCAGTCTGAGTTTTGAATTAGTGACAAGGGAAAGAAGGGAAAGCAGAGAAAAGAAAAAGAAAATTTCAGCAGCTCAAGAAGTGCACGAGCCCCCTGTGGGTCACCATGTGCCATATTCTGGCTGTGGCTCACTGGAAAGTAG
>JAOTQP010001286.1:147758795-147781348 GCA_026413545.1 Cichladusa arquata | reverse complement strand
ATGTGCCACAGAGATAAGGGTCACTGCCCCACCCGGCTTCAACAGATGGTGATAGAATACACATTTCTGGCCACATCAACCCAACATACATGTGCAGCTTGAATCTAAACAAAGCCTTCAGACTTTCCCTCTCTGTGGAAGGCACCATGGAAGGAAGGAAGGATTTGCTCCAGGAGCAAGGAGTGGGGAGGGGTCACAAGAAAATAAATTAGGGGTTGATTGCTTGGCTGATATTCCGACGCTCAGGCCATGAATGCGCCTTTGTCCAAGGAAGCCCTGAGTTATCCTGCAGTCCCTCCAGCACATGCAGTCTCATGAGAGTCCCTCTTGTGATTCTTAAGATTTCATTGATCAAAAAACACCCAGGGAGTCAAATATCTTGAGTTATGAAGAATTTCTGGGGGTTTCTGGTTCAACCTCTTATATGGAGTTGCATTAGCATCAAAGTTTTATGCAGTTCAAGTCCCTCTTTGTATGTTTTGATTCCATGAGAAGACCTAAATACAGGCAGAAGGGAATAATCTCTTCCTTTGCCCTGAGTTATTTGGTTATTTGTTGCAGATGATTGACTTCCAGCAGTGATTTTAAGTTAATAAATAGTGTCACACATCAATGTACACACAGACATAATTTCATATATCTGAGGATGGATGGAGACAAGTGCATAAATGAATGCATAAATAAATGTGATGCCTGTTCACTTATCCTTACACAATAATTTTCTACAGTTTGGTTTTCTTTACAAATGAAACCCAGAGAGACTGGGATGGCCCAGGGTCACCAACAGACCAAAACTCTGTGGATTTTGGGGTGACATGGGTGGGTTGGGGAAGGCAGCACTGAGCTGCCACTGCCAACCCTCACAATTGTGGCTAAAGGTCTCAGACCAGTTTTCCACCATTTGCAAAACTCACCAGCTGTGACCATGTTGCTCCTCCTCTGGGAGGGTTCAGTCCCTAAATCCATATTTCTATCACCTTATCTGGAAAAGCAAGATTTCCAGAAGAACTGAAAAGCACTGAGTAAGTAAACACAGCACCTGCATGAAAGAGGGACACCAAGATCTGCCTTTTTCAAAGAGATTTGTAAATGTAGGTCATCTATTGCTGGACTTGGAATGGTTTCCACCCCAACACTTTTTCTGCTAAATTTTTCACTACCCCCTGTCTTTCTCCTTCTAGATCTTGCTTTTCCCAGCTCCAGCCTGCCTCTTCCCAGCCAGCTGTGTATATGGAATGATTTTGGGACATGCTGGCAGGGAGCAGTTTTAAAAATAAACATGGTGATATTCACCAGGAAGACACCACAGGCTGCAGGCTCCTTTCTGGGTGATAAAGATTTAATTACTGCATGCTGGCCCTCTTTTGCCTTCTTCCCAGCTGTAACAGGTGCCTGAGTTTCATCTTTCTTCCAGCTTTTTCTCAAGGTAATTAAAACTTTATCCTGGAGATAGGTATATTCAAGTATGTGAGTCTCTCACTGTATTAAAGGGAGACATTTTTATTTTTTATTAACTCCACTAATCAGCAGAGGAATTATATATAAACTAAGCTAGGGAGGCTAGAGGGAATTCTAGGTTTTATCTGGTACTGTGTTTGCCTGTAAAATAATTCCATTCTAGGGAAACCTGCTATGGTTTTGATTTTAAGCAAAGGTTGTGTTCATTTTGTGATCCTGATAGCTTTATTCCACATAACCCTGGGATTTAGCTCTAATCCTGAACAAAATGATTTTTCATGGAAGAGAAAGAGGCTGCAGCAACGAGGACAAAGCCCTGGCCTGCAGCAGGATTTTTCCTCAGGCTCATTAAGTGACTTGGGGCAGGACCCTCCACGGTAGATTTTATAATGGATCTCAAGTCACTTTGATTGCGGTGTGATCAGATGCTCCTAAAATCTCTCCATACTCCCTTTTACCAGACATTTGACTACATGGGTTGTGAAAAAGTAGAGAATGTAAAACAGCACCATTAAGACATCTGGACCCCAGGAATGTTACACATAAAACTTTGAAAGTTGGACTTGATGATCTTGCAGGTCTTTTTCAATGATTCTTTGACTCTCTGAAGGATAACAAAAATGAGTCTTTACAAACTCTCTAATGGTGAATGACTGGAAAAAAATTTGTTGGGAGATTCACACTGAGAAATTGAGGTCAAAGATTGAGTTTGGGACTGGGGTACTGTGTTAATTTAACCAGACACTGCCCTCTTTACACACAAACCTCTTTCTTCAAAGAATGACTTGACATAGGACGTCACTGAAAAAGATTTATTAAATCAATTTTGAAGCAGTGCATACATAATAGAAATCACACTCTGTTCAGCTACTCATAGAATCATGGAATGGTTTAGGTTAGAAGGGTCCTTAAAGGCCATCCAGTTCCAACCCCTGCCATGAGCATGGTCACCTTCTTCTATCCCAGGTTGCTCCAAGCCCCATCCAACCTGGCCTTGAACACTTCCAGGGATGGGACAGCCACAGCTTCTCTGGGCAACCTGTGCCAGGGCCTCACCACCCTGACAAGGAAGAATTTCTTCCCTAATATCCAATCTAAACCTTTTCTCTGTCAGTTTGAAGCCGTTCCCCCTTGTCCTGCCATTCCACACCCTTTTGAAAAGTCCCCTCTCCAGCTCTCTTGGAGCCTCTCTAGGTACTGGAAGATGCTCTCTGGACTGAACACACCCAAATCTCCCATCCTGTCTCCACAGCAGAAGTGCTCCAGCTCTCTGAGCATCCTCATGGCCTCCTCTGGACTTGTTTCAACATTCCATGAAACCTGAGTATTATTCCCTGAGAGAAAACAGCTTAGAGCTTGTGGTCCTTTGATGCTGTTGGAGACAAAGGAGCAAGCTGAACAGATTTTGCTCAATCTGCCCGTTCTTTTGTAGCTTTGTAAACCCTACTGTTAATGGAAATCATGCAACCATCCTTATATTATTTACCCTGCATGAAGAAACAGAAGTAGGCTGATTTCTGACAGGTCATTAGGCAAACATCCAACCCCACTGTTTTATCTTTATGCTTGAAAATCCTTGTTAAATTCTTAAAGGCATATGATAAATGAAGCCAAATGTGACTCTTCTCTCCCTTACTGTCCCACACCTGGGGAAAGAAGTCATTGACCAAAAAAAATCATTGACATCAGAGACAGCCAACCTGAGAGGTAAATTATGGGATTCAAAGGTTTCTCATATAGAGCTAAGACAGTGAAGTTGAGCAAGAAACCACCTTTGGTTTCTTTCGTGTTTGTCAATAAGGATCTATTTCTACTGGCCACTGAATTTAGAAACATTCCAGCTCAATAAAGATTCAAAATGTCTTCCATATATTTCTTCTTCAATGCACTTGTTACTGGATCTGTAAACTCTCGAGTTGTAGAATCAGACCCTCAGCTGCTGTAAACTTGTGTGACTTGTCACCACTTAGAGCTCCACTGAGATTTGGTTCACCTGATGCACCTTCAGTACTGAGGTACCACATTGCACCGCCTTGATTTGCTTCAAGAGTTGCTTTAGTGTGAAGTTTCTGGCAGCTTTCTGAGACCCTCAGGGAGACAGAATCTAATTCTCTTAGCGCAAGCCTGCATCACCCTACTCCTTGTAGATATTTATCAAGCCTCATGAAGCCCCGTTCTGGCTTCTCTTTACCTCATTGCTCCCACTGAAAATCAGTTTCTGGAACATGATTGTGTTAATGATTAAGAATGTTCTTCTAATTGCCAGCCTAAATTTATTCATGGGCAGTTTAATTGTCGTTTGTTCCTGTACAAACATTGTCTCTGCATTTATTTTCTTATTATTACCCCTTCTTGACTTTGTATTTAGTTCAGAGCTTGTAATGAACACTCCCTCTGTTTAGAGCAGTATTTAGAGAAACCTTCTCTGAGCAGGAGCTCCACTCGGAGCACACAACTGGGACTTCAGTAGGTGCTTAGACACCCTCTAAAGTGAAGTTTTAAATAGTGGGGTTGTACCAATAAAGGTAAGAATATGTTCTCCACTAAGTGTTTCACCCCAAAAGGGCATAAAAAAGTGAAATAAAGCAATTGGAGCTTGGGGAAAGAAAAAAGATGCAGAGTTTCTTGCTGTTCTTTCTAACTTCTCTTAGTTTAACTTTGGTGCAAGTCATTTCTTGAGAGATGTTTTTTGTTTGATGTTATTTATGCTTTTCAAAGAATCATAGTTTGTAGGCTTGGTCATAAATAGCACTCTATTGAGACCATTTTTTATTACAGTGCAGGGAAAGATGTCATTTTCACATGAGTTTTCCTCCAGAGGTATCTGGGAAATAGAATTTTTGTCCTCTGAGAAATTTCATCTTCTCAGAAAGCAGTTTTCATTTGTCAAAGAAAATTTCAAAATTTACCACATGGTCAAAATTGTCCATCCAAACTGTTTCAACTTTCAAACATTTCAATTTGCAAAGTTGAATATTACAGCCAATCCAGAAAAAGAAATTATATTAAACATAATTTTGAGACAAAATTAGAATGATTAAAATCTTTTTACACAATGAAACAACCCTTATAAAAATAAATAGTGTTGGGGTTTGGTCCGTTTTTACAGTTCAGAAATGCAGTGTTTCAAGAAAAGTCCTTTTTCAATGTAAGAAAAAATGCTTGAACAAAAAATTTTCATTAATTTTGTCTGTCTAGTGTCTGCATGGGGACCAAGAGACAAAATGGGATGTTTGTCCCATCTGCCAGAATGGGACAAACATGTGCTGAGAGCTGCAGAATCCCAGAATACCCTGAGTTGGAAGGGACCCACAGGGACCATCGAGTCCAGCTCCTGGTCCTGCACAGGTGTATCAGGATGTTTCCCCCTGGATGCTCTGGAATGTGGTCAGGCAACTCAGACAATGTCCTTTTTGCAGATCTGTCCATGTGGATTCAGATGGGGCACCATGAGCTGGGCTTGGTGCTGATCATGCTGAAATTCTGGCAATTAACCCTGAATGAACATCCTGATAAAAAGGCAGAGATTTGGCAGATGAGCTGCTAAACTGACCTGGAGGCACATGGCTGGCAGTCAACCCCTTGAGACTATTAAGTCTGCTCTTCTTTCACCCAGTTAGGTTCTTCTAACATATTCTTCCTTGGAATGTGTGGAGATACTTCTCTTGGATTTTGGGGACACCTACCAAGAATACTTCTCAAAGTGAGAAGTATTGCCCACAAGTGTTGATATGGTGAGTTAAATCAATCTCTACAAATTTTTTTCCTTTGCTAGCTTTGATATAGTGGCTTTATTATAATTGTTTTAATATAGTGCTTTATATTATACCATACTCTAGTAGTAATTTTAGCTTTCACACTGTGTTGTAAATAATTCTGATTGGGAAATTTTTGTTTAATCATTTATAATGAAAATTCATTTTTATACAAATTTATCTGACTTGCTATGATTAAAAACAAAGTTTCAAAACTTAAACCATTGACAGTCTGAGGGCAAGATAATATCCAGCTGCCCCCAGGCTCTTCTCTCTGGGAAGAGGTTTAGAAGAGCAAGGAATCCTCTCTACACCCCATTACTCAGCATCAGGGCTTCTTTAATAAACTTTACTGAAGTTCCCACTCTTAACTATGACACATGGAAAAGGGTGTCTTCTTTTGTCCTTCTTTTTCATCCTGAACTTCTAAATACCAGTGTTGGTGCCCTGGCTCTGGGTCACCAGTGAAAGCCATCAGTTGGATCTGGGTTATTCATCCACACACCAATCTACATTCTCCTCCCAAACTAGCACAGAAAATAACCCACAGTATTAATTTGTCCAGTATCTTATTTGAAACTCTCAAAACCTACTGAAAACCTGCTTCAAACATCACCCATTTGGGAACAAGCCTATTGTCAGGTGCTTATCAGGAGCTGACCTAAATATTTTGCTCAGAGCTTTATGTTATAATTACTTTAATATTCCTTCTGTCTGAGAAAGTGGCAAAGAGCTAAATAGAAGTCCTTAAATCCCAGAATAGGGGAAAAAATCCCCTACAGTCCTCTTTAGTCTCAACTGACTCCAGAATGGGGTGGAGTGACAGTGATGCTGTAAGGTAATCATCCCTGCCTCTAAAATCAGAGCAGGTATCAGTGGCATTTCCTCAGGTGACATCAGGCAGGGAGGTTTCATTAGACCACTTCAAGGAGAAGGTCTTTAGCTGTCATTTTGATGTCTCTGTCACATGTTTTTATGTTATAAGTCATTTTCTTCTCTTGGTCAGAAATATCCTGTTCCCACAGGTGATCCAGGCTGCCTCAGGAGAAAGTGGAGGGGATGCAGCTCATTTCCCCTTGGTGCAAAAAATGGAAGCTGTTGGGTAAGAGGCAACCTAGGATTGCTGCCCACCACCTCTGAATGTGCCCTGGGGTGGCACCTCCGTGTGATGAGGACTTCTCACACTCTCCTAATTCGTGGGAATTTGCCTATTTTCCACCTGTCACACTGCACTGTTTCAGTTTGGCAGAGCTATTGCCAACTGCAGAATCCCAGAATCACAAAATGGTCCAGTTTGAAAGGGACCACAGTGGGGTTATCTGGTTCCACCTCCCTGCTCCAGCAGGGCCATCCCAGAGCACAGGCACAGATTGTGTCGAGACAGTTCTGGAATATCTCCAGTGAGTGTGCACATGGTCCCAAAAAGTGAAGGTGCTGCTGCATCAGGGTTGTTTTAGTCCCTAAGAGGGAGGTGCTCTCTGTTCTGCTCTGTGAAAACACATATGGTGAAAGTATCGAGTACAAAATCCTATTTGGGATACAACAATTTGAGACCTTTTCAGGTCAGACAAGAAGAAAATTACTTTGTTGCCGTATGCTTGTTGGGATATAACTCCAGGTACTGAGTGACTTGGGTAGCTCCAAGTCTATGAAAAGTTCAGATCATTTCATGGAAATGGACCCATCCTCCATGCATGAACAACAAATGAGAGGCTGAGCACCCCCAGCTGTCTCAGTCTGCAGAGAGGTGCTCCATCCCTCTGAGAATCTTTGTGGCCCTTCTCTGGAGCTGCTCAAACAATTCCACATCTTCCTGTGTTGGGGGGCCCAGATCTGGATGGGGTTTTACCAGAGCTGGGTGGGGTTTTACCAGAGCAGATCAGAGGGGCAGAATCCCCCCCTCACCTTCTTTGGGTGCAGCCCAGGACACTTTTGGCTTTCTGAGCTGCAAGTGCACATGGCCAGGGCATGCTGAGCTCCTCATCCATCTACCTGCAGTGTCAGCACGAAGCTCACAACCCAACTGGTTAGAGTTGAAGGTACAGTTTAAAAATGCAATTCAGCAGCTGGAAGAGCAGATGAAATAACCTGAGCCATAGCCATGCTGCCCTGTGAAGATTGATTCTGCAGTCCTGCTTTCCTGGGGGACCTGAGATGATACATGCAATTTCATGCACATTTTAATATTGAAAGGGAAGCTTTCCTTCAAAAATATGTGTATCACAAACTTCAGCACTTCTGCCTGTGTGGAGAGTGTTGAAAGTACTCTTTAGAGTCTCCTCAGTCAAAACCCCTTCTAGTTGAACTTTCTGGAGAAAATTTTTTTTTTCTCCCTCTAATTAAGTTTCTGTCAACCACTAGCAAGGCAAAAGGATAAGTACTTTTTTTTTTTTTTTCAGCAGAGATAAGGCTGAGAAAGTGAGAGCAAGGCTTATGCTGACAGGCATTAGGCACTATTAGACTGATCTATCAGCCTGAATGATGATGGTCCCATGGAAACAGTGAACACATCACCACTTAAAGCATTTAAAACTGATCTGGACACAGCACCAGGGGATATTCTGGCAGAAACAATCCCAGACTAGACTGAGGATTAAAGTACATGGCCTAGTAATGTTAGTGGAGAGGTGTTTTGCTTTGGGATGGTTTCTGTTTCATTTTAGAGGTTTTTTTGTGCATCTTTAAATGGCAGGAGCCACATGAAAAGAAACACTGAGCTCCTGTACCTACCACAGAAAAACTCTCAGCACCATGAATTTGTAACAGGTCCACGAGCTGAAGGAACTCTTCAATGTGGGCTTAACTTCAAGCATGTCACATATCCCAGTGAAAGATCTTTTATCACCAGATTTAATTGACTGTGTCATAGAACATTTACTAAAGAAACTGAGAAGAGCAGACAGATTAACTCTGAGAATATCTGGGTCCAGTTTTCTGAACGTGCATGTAAAAGACCTGCATGCACATTTTCTGAGCATTAACATCTCCACATCATGGCCTTTCCAGGCACAAAAAGCACTCCTTGCAATGAAACTGGGATGCAAATTTTGGATTTAGCCTAGATAAAAAAAGACACAGATATACAGGAATAATTGACAGTGGAACCTTAAAACATTCTAGGTCAGAACAGCTACCAGGGCACTGTATTTTTCAAGAATATTATGATTACTTTAAAGAGAGTCCTAGAAAAAAGTTGTCCCAGTCTAGCTGCAACAGGATCAAGTGCCCAATCTGATTTTGTTGATCCCTACTCCACTGCTTGAAAGAAAGGGAAAATGAAGCAGGCAAAAGAGTTTATCTGATGAGGAGTTTCTTGTGAAGGAAATCTGACTTATCCTGGGGGTATCTTAAGACAGCACCATATAACTTGATAGCTGCTATTAGAGCAAGAACATTTTCCTCTGTAATATTCACAGGTTTCTTTTGTTCATCAAGGCATGATGAGGCTGGATAAAGAGCTCATGCAGTTGATATTCTCTGACTTCGTGGTGGTAGTGTTTGAATAGCCCTCATACAGAAGACAAAGATCTCTTTATCAAGCCTTGACTTTCTGTTGGGTGAGAAGAAATATCATATACTGACATTTGATTCATGTGCTCTGCAGGGCCAGAGGAAATACAAGGTCTCTTTGTATTATTTATCCAGAAATACCTGGAGAACCTAAGGGGAGTTTGTATCTTCCACCATGGGGTGGAAATGTGACATTGTTCTACTGGAAAACACGGCAAAGTTTAATTAAACCTCTCAGTCAGGAAAAGAATCTGAGGAATCTGCTAGTTGCAGGAGAAATCCAAGTCAAATAAAGCTTCTGAGAGAAGACAGTTTACCTAACTAATGCTGATCATGCTTTTACAGCTTTTAGATTAATTTAGTAGGCCCTAATTCAGCTCTTTCTTCAGTAGCTGCACACCTTTAGGCATTTCAGCATGGTTGTTGTCACACAAGTGTATAAATGCTCTCCTAACTCAGGATTATAATTTAATTTGGTGTTGATATATTGTACCTCTGTGGGCTTTTTTCTGCTTTTTCTGCTTTTAAAGCCTGTGGTCACTGCTAGTCAGAGCAGTTTCAATGCCAGCTGTGTACAATCTAAAACCTGGGTTAGGTTTCTGCTGCTGAAAATGAAGAGGGAGCCATGAATCACAGCAACAACCTTAAGTACTTGCTCTGATCACTTTATCATTCCTGAGGTTGCAAAGTTTAATGTTATTTCCAGTAAAGGCAGCACTTTGCGTCCATCAGCCACATGATGGTGCTGAGTTTTGGGTACTAAGAGTAAGCTCTGGGTCAAACTCACAAGATCTTTTAGTTATTTTAAAGAAGGAGCTGGTGGAAATATTAAACTTCTAATACTTTCATTTTGAAATTAATCCCATCACAGGTGTACAAAGTGGTACAATATTACTCCTGTACTGATTTTCACCCCTTTCTGGGTATGGCTACAACTCCTATTACTACAATTACCTGAAAGGAGGTTATAGACAGGTGGGGAATCAGTCATTTCTCAGTCTTTCAGATAGGATTAGAGAAAACAGACTCTATTTGAACCAGGGAAGTTTTTGAATGGATATAGGAAAAATTTCTTCCCTAGAAGTATGGTCGGGCATTGGAACAGGCTGTCCAAGCAAGAGATTGAATCACCAACCTGGAAATATTAAAAAAACATGTAAGTGGGGTGCATTGAGAAATGATTTAGTGGTTGATCTGACAGTGTTGGGTTAATGGTGGGACTCCATGATCTTGGAGATCTTTTCAAATCTCAATAATTCTATGTTTTGTATACTCCCTACCTATCTATTCTCCTGATCTCTCCTATCTATCTCTCCTGATTCTCCAGAAGGATTTTTCTCTCTTGCATCCCCTCTTCCACCTGCTGGCCTTGCAGAGATGTCTCAAATACCCAAATGTGACTCAATAAATGCTCATTTTTCAGGCAGATCAGTAAAGCTCCCCACACAAGGGCTGGTAGATCCAGATCTTTTGAGGATCTGAGTAAGAGGCACAGAGAATCTTGTATGGGAACCATAAAAAAAATCCATCAGAGCCCAATTCCCACCTTTTTCTCAGTGCTGGGTGCCAATAGCAACACGAGGAGAGATCATAACTGAGATGTTATGGACAGTGGCAAGGTGAATGTTGTCCACAGCTCACTGAGAGACACTGTGCTTTCTGTGTGCTCAACAATTAAAGAAAATCTTTACACCTCCTCTATTGCCAATAAATGCAAAGGGAAAAACTCTCAGACAGCACCAGAGGGAACTCCATTAACTCCAGCAGTGCTGTGGTGCCTGTCCTGAGCTCACAGACTGAGGCTGTTCCCTCTGCCAAAAGCGTAGATGCTTAAATTCCGTTTATCCACATCCTGCCCATGACTTTGTCAGCACTACAACAATGAAGGATTGGGTCAAATGAAGCCCTCACAAACCTGGTCATCCCTGCCCATGGTGTGGGGTTGGAACTAGATGGACTTTAAGGTCCCTTCCAACCCAAACCCCTCCATGATTTGATGATCCTTTGATTATACAGAAAGGATTACTAAGCATGGTGTCAGCAAAGGGCAGGTTTGTTGGCAAAGGAGAGAATTTTGGAACTGACACAGATTTAAAAAAAAAACCAAACCGAAACAGAACAAGAAAATTGCACACAAACCAAACAAAAAATCCTAAAACCCACAAACAAACTAACAGAAAAACAAACCAAAACAAAAACTCAAATCAATAAATCCCCTGGTAGAACTTTTTGATGTATTTGGAGGCTGCAGAGCACAATTACAGGGTAATTTAATCTTGTAACAGCAGTGGTCTCTCCTGCAAACAGGAAGGCAGCAGTTTTCCTCTAAGCCTCTCCACACAGCTGCTGCCCAGGAGGTAATCTTGGCCAATATCCCCTTCTGACTGTGCTTCTCTCTATTCTGACTTGGAAACAGAGGTGGCATTTAGAAAACACCATTCCTAACTACTCACAAGGCCCTTAAAGTACCTGCATGGCTCCTCATTACAAAAATTGCTTCATTATTTCATGCCCTCAAAAGGGATGTAAATTTTCATCCTGTCCTTTGCCATCTCCTGAGATCAACACATCATATCAGCTTGAAGGAAAATAAGGGCTGATGGAAAGGAGCAGCTGAAATACTCTTTCCTTTACTTGCTGTGATGTTGTGACAGTGTCCAGTTGTGCTCAGTTAGGATGTAATTTACCTTTATTGCTGGAAGAAGCTGTGGGTGTGTATCCACACCTGACTAACTGGCATTAAAAGATGCATGTCAGCTCCAGTCAAAGTCATGCAGCATCTGTAGTTAAAGAGGAGCAATAACAAGGTTATAAATCTGTGGAAAAGAAATACCATCAATTTAATGTGAGGTTATAATGCAAGAAAAATAATAGAGCTTAATCTCCAACACGTGTTGAAATAACATCTGCCTCTGTTAAAGACTCACTCCTGGGCTGAATGGACTCTGATATCAGCCCACAGGAATTTTTTCACATCCATATCTAACTCCTATAAAATATTTAACATTTTAATAATAAATCAACACGGCACAGATCAGATGAAGCAATTGTTGATCAGCAGATAGTTCCTATCCAGTAATTAGAATGCAGGACTATTTTTAGCATGGTCTGATTCTAGTAGAGTCTTAAAGACTGTCTTTTGTGCTTATTGTGCAGTGACCTGGAAGAAATTCTTACTGATAAGGCTGTCAGAGAACCTATGAAGAGGAAAGGATGAATAATGTGGACTCCCCCCAGGGAAGATATGACTCTGAAAAAGATTTATTCCTACCTCACCCAGGCTGAAGAAAAAGTTGTGGGGTCTAACCCTTGCCTGGCTTTTCCTTTGAAGAGCAACTTGGTCTTTTCATCAAGAAAAGGAAAGAAATGGCATAACAGGGCCATGCAAAAATTCAAATGGAGACAAAAGTTATGATAATAATGCTGACTTCTGCAAAAAGAATAATGCAAAAAAAAAAAATTGCCTGAAATGTAGACAAGGGCAAGATGACATTACAATAATTCACTTGGACAATATGGCAAGTTCTCTCTTGTCAGTTATTTTCATCTACGAATCTGTTTATTGGTGTATTGTGGTTTTGGTTTTTGTTTCCTTTTCCCTGAAGAATGTATCCTAAAAAACAATACACTGCACCCAGTTCTGGGACCCCCAACATAAGAAAACGTGGATCTGTTGGAGTGAGTCCAGAGAATATACATGAGGCTGATCCAAGGACTGGTGCTCCTCTGCTATGGAAACAGGTTGGGAAAGATGGAAATGTTCAGTCTGGAGAAGAGAAGGCTCCTGGGAGACCTTAGAGACCTAAAGAGAGCTGGGAGAGGGACTTTAAACAAGGGTGTGGACTGAATGGCTTCAAACTGAAAAAAGGCAAATTTAAATTAGATATTAGGGAAGAAATTCTTCCCTGTGAGGGTGTTGAGGCTCTGGCACGGGTTACCCAGAGGAGCTGTGGCTGCCCCATCCCTGGCAGTGTCCAAGGCCAGGTTGGATGGGGCTTGGAGCAACCTGGGATGGTGGAAGGTTCCCTGCTCGTTGGCAGGGGGTTGGAGCAAGATGATCTGGAAATTCTCTTTCAGCTCAAACTACTCTATGTTTCTATGACTCTACAACTCTATATTCAATGATTCTGTGATTCTATGACTCAGAGTTTCAGCCATGGAAGTCATGTATTTTAGAGGTGGCCAGAAAAGAGAGTAACAGACATTCTCCATGGTTTCTAAATAATTTTTTTTTTCCAAACTCTCCTCTCAGCAGCTTCACCTCAGAGCACCCTGTGAAGGAGGCTGGTTCCATCAGAAATGGGGACGTGCAGAGGAAAGGGGTTTGTTCCACAGCACTCTGGAATCCAGCAGCAAAACTGGGCGTGTGCTCACATCTTGTGCATCCTGTTGGGGCCTTAATCCATTCAGTCTCCAAACTCCAAACTGCTCCCAGGAAACCCCAGTAATGAGATCTCGTGCATTCCCTAGTCTTGTACATCATTAACAAAGGAAAAATCTCTGCTCCAGATGCTGGCAGCTGAACTGTGAGGGTGAGGGCGAGGAGGAATTACACCAGAAACATCAACTCTGCTTTGATAGATCCTCGTACCACGAGGGAAAGCACTTCTTTATGTGCATTTCTAGTTTGCAATAGCCTTGTGTTTATTTTCTTTAAAGCTAAAATAACCATCAAACAGGTTCAGAAGTTCAGTTTGCATGCTTAGAAAGATGAATCTCATTCCAGAGGAAAAATGAGAGGTTGGTCACGCAGCCTCACAGGAGATTAATTTGCAAGAAACTAGTAAAACTTCGTAACACTAAAAGTTAAAATTTTGCAGTACAGAGTAAAACATAGAAATAAAAAAATTAAGTCCTTAAGAAGTGGTCAAATTAGGAGATGCAGATTATTATTTTTTCCTCTTCTGGGGCTGGAAATAGCCATTATGGTTATGCAGTGCCCAGACCAAAAATAAGATGTGACACTTCCAAGTGCATACAATCTGGTAAAATATAAAATATTTAATAAATATGTAAATTGGTCAAGCTGCTTCCCCAAGGAGGAAAGCTTCAGTCGTGTTTTACAGCCCTCATTCACTTACGCAAATACTTTAAGAGGATCAAGGACGGATTTTAAATGAAGTTAAAGTTTAACGAGAAATATATAATCCTTTGAGGAAGAGATATTGTCATCTTCATTTATAATTTCTTGCAAGTTTTAAAAGTAAGAAGCTGAGGGAGTAGCCTTCTGAAGTTTTGTGTGTGCAAACTAAAGAGAATTGCAGCAGCTCACCTGAATCCTGCAGTCAGGGATGTAACAAAATGTAGACATGAACAATCATTTCTATTCCTTGGGGAGTTCTAGATTTCCCTAAGGATATATGAAAGTTCACTGTTCAACTTATAAGATCCAGACAGTCCTTTTAAAACCTCACCTCTTTAGCAGTTAGGAGAGCTATTTGAATTTCCAGACAAAACTGATTCATATCTAAACCAAACCCCTACCTGCATGTGTGTAAATATATATATAAATATATATATAAATATATATATATATATACATATGCACATATTTTTTTTTTAGATAAAAATTCTGTGATAGACAGAATATAGAAAAGGCTAAAGAAAGTTTTCCACACTCTTAAGCCAGCCCTGACATCAGCCCTGCCTTTATATGTTCAGTGTCTGGAAACTATTGGTGAACTGGAATCATAGAATGGTTTGGGTTGGAAAGAACGTTAAAGATCATCCCATTCCAACCCTCAGACATAGGCAGGGACAACTTCCACTACACCAGGGTGTTCACAGCCTCATCCAGCCTGGCCTGGGACATTTCCAGGGATGGGACAGTCACAGCTTCTCTGGGCAACCTGTGCCAGGGCCTCACTGCCCTCACAGGGAAGAATTCCTTCCTAAAATCTGATCTAAATCTATCTTCCTTCAGCTTAAATCCATGAGTCAAAGATAGTTGTGTATGTCATGTCCAGTGGCATCATCCCATGATTCAGGTTTTTTAAAAGCCTTTTATAATCCTGAAGAAAGGCTGTGAATACTGAGGGGGCTATTGAAGCAGAAGCAAATGTCTAGGTAAAGAAAATTAAAAAGAAAATAACCCAGAAATTGCCTTTGCACTGGGAAAACCCCAGCAAAAGGACATGTTACATTTATATTTTCCTAGTTCTGGGCACAAGGAAGAATGAAAACAGATAAATACAGATTGAGAGTTGCTGGAGCTGGAGAGTGTTTACAGCTAATGAATGGGTTGTTTGGGGCTGCTATCAGAAGGCAGAAATTTCCCTTGAAACACACTTTGCTCCCACACTTGTGCATTGCTCTGTTCATTTTCCTCTTGTTTCTGAGTAATATTACACTAGAAATTACTGTTCTTCTTGCTTCGTGTGCTCCCACTTTGCATGCTGGAGAGTTTGATAAAGGACTTAAGATTCTGTGGGGTTCAATATTTATCTTTGGAGAAAAATAACACCATTATATCACGTTTCAGTGATGTCTGCTTATAGACCAGCATTCTGCCACCCTTGATAAAGATCCAAAGAGGTGTTGGGGTCCTGAGGAAAGTGGAATAGAGTAAGAATAGTTTCTTTTATTCAAAAACCAAACTAAATCTGTATCAACATCACCTTATTCACACAGCACAGCAGATTTTCCTACCTCCTCTGACTTCAACTTTGCTGTCCTTGACAGAGCAAAAGAAGAAAATGAAATGTTGAAGAGGACTGTGAAAGTAGATGACAAACCCATGAGGAACTTTATTTTCCTCCTGAAAAGCAATAGTTTCACATAATCCATTTCACTGTTGTTTTCATCAGGTTGCTGTAGTACTGTGTGAGGTTTTCAGGAGTGTGGCCTATGTCCATATCTAAGCCACACCCATACATCCATCCATACATTTAAAAAATAAAAAAATCTGTGGTAGACAGAACACAGAAGAGTTTTAGAGACAATTTTAAACCAGCCCTGACATACGTCCTGCTTTTATGTTAATAAACCAAATACCAGTTTCCTGACATATCCACCCCAGCCCGAATCACTGCCTCACCACCATGTTGACCTGTTTCTCATCTTTCACTCTGAAATCAGCAGTCAGACACAATTTCTACAGCACAGCAGTGAAGATGAAGCTTGGTGCTTCTCCAGGAGCAGGCTGGGCTGTTGCTGCCAGATTCACTCCCTACCCACCTGCACAAGATCAACTAGAACCTTTCAGAAAGTTTCAGCTCCCTTCACTTTAGCAGAACAAAAACAGTTCATACAAGGTGTTTGGGCTGCTGAAACTCCCACAAATATCAGTGGGGAGAGATGGTCACTTCTGGAGCAGAGAGACAGCAGTAAACCTGCTCATCCTCCACTGAGCTGCTGCTGAGGATTAAACCAAGGTTCGAGTCAGACCATGTAACTTTTATCTGGCCAAAGTTCAGTGTCATGAAGCTAAATTCAAGAGATTTACATTAAACTTGTTCTTTATAACTGACTTTTTTCTTCTACCACCTCCTTCAGTCAGTGTGGAAGCGTGAGCAATAATTAAGACAACATGTTTTAGTTTGGTGTTTTATTAGCATTATTTTGCTTGAATTCCTATTTTTTGACTTTTTCCCCTTAAGGAGTGCCAAAACCTTCTTCTCTGCAGCCACTCACCCTCTCCCTGTGTCTCATCTGTGCCTGTGCAGAGCAACAACCAAGACATTACCTTTGGTGTCATTGTAGCCCGATAGCAAGGGGAAACTAGAGAGAGTTGTACAAGTACTTCTCCTGAAAATTAATTCCACAGGCTGGCAGTCAAGCAGTTAAACCAGACATGGAAATGGTTTGCAATCTGTTCCACCAGTCTCTTAAGCTTCCATTGTCAAAGCAGGATTGTTTTTCAGTAGAACAGCAGCCCTCGGGAACCAGTGTAATTAAAGACAACAACAACAACAAAAATTTATTGTTTTTAAATATATCTCTAAGCTACAGGGTAAAGGGAAGGAGAAATCTACTGCAAATTACAATATTTCTCCTTACTATTCACGTTTATCAGTCTGTATCCATTCATGGGCTGAAGAAGCTGGGTTTGATCTCCTGAACTCAAGACAGCCTTTGCTGTTTAACAGGAATCCATCCTCAGTGTTTATTCATGGGGACAGCAAAATGTTCCTCACCACTGGGAGCTGCTGGGGACAGCAGAGAGGGTGCAGCTTTCCTGGGCTGCTGGGGCACAGAACATCACAGCTTTAAAGGAGTGTCTGCCACGACCTTCCTCGAGGACAGCTCGCTGCAGGAGGGAGCAGGGATGCTGAATTCCTGGCTTGCTGTGTGTAGGGTGCCTCTTAGTGGGATTTCATGTCAGACCCAGGAGTCTGGGGGAGGTTTGATGAGCATAAAGGGCTAACCTTCCCTCTCCTGAAGGGAGAAATTCCCTGAAACCCATTGCCTCTGCTCTAGGTTAGCCTGAACACTCAGAACAGTCAGGATGATGTTTTTGTGATGGTTAAACCCTGTCTTTGAAAGGGAATTGGCTGTTCCCTAAGCAAGGAAATTACTAGTGAAGATAGAGAAAAACTCAAGGAAAAAACCCTCAAACTTCAATTTTATTTCAGTCACCTTCCATCATATGAAAGCTTCTGCTGTGTCCACAGTTGAATGTCCTTTTTGCCATCTTTAATCACCAGCCTCAGAAAGGAGAAATTAATAAAAACATTGGACTTGATGATCTCAGAGGTCTTTTTCAAATTCAGTGTGTCTATGATTGTTTTCTGTGATTCTATTCTATGAAAAATGAATCCACCAAGATCCATGGGAGCGTCTCCTCAGGCAATCTAAGAGCTACAAGCCACTGGAGAGGAGGCTCCATGGACAAACTGCACTTTCTAAGGACTAATTTCTCCTTAAATTCCTGCCCAACCCACTGTCTCTGGCCAGCTTCAGGAGCAGGGTGCTGAAGGCCAGCATCCAATAGGGTCACTCCATATTTTTTATGTTATTTTTCCAACTCCAACAGATTGGGTGTAATGCTGATTTTTCTCTATTAGTTCTGCAGAGCTGTAGCTGCTTCCAGCAGGATGGTTTGGGGCAGTCAGAAATGCCATGGCACAGCTTGAATAGGAGATGAGGAATATCTTTATGCTGTTGTTACAAGAGATGAGAAATCAGATAGAGATAACGATATCAAGCAAAACAAATTTAGTGAAGACATGAAACCTGCAGCACCTGATACCAACAGGAGCAGATCATCACTGCTGAATGTGAAAGGCCAAGGTTATTGGGGTAGATGTTCCTCCTGAAGGGGCTGAATTGTGACTGTGGTTGAAAAGGAGAAGCAAAGAGCAGAAAGGAGATGTGAACAACGTCTTAAAAAATCCCACCCATGTCTCCACAGAGAATCCTAGAATCACAGAATGGTTTGAGTTGGCAGGGACCTTAAAAATCATCTTGTCCCAACCCCCTGCCATGGGCAGGGACACCTTCCACCATCCCAGGTTACTCCAAGTCCCATCCAACCCCACCTGGGACACTTCCAGGGATGGGGCAGCCACAGCTTCTCCTCACTATCCTCCCAGGGCAGAATTTCTTGTCCCTTCAGACAGCAGTCAGCGGATTAATTCCCATTTCTTCATGGAGCCATGTTGCAAACTGAATTAACTAAACATCTGCAAGGGAGGAAAAACAAGCAAAATACCCACCCACATATTCCCTAAAAATGTAGCAATCTCTGCTTTTCAGAGCCAGCTTATTTCATTGACTTGTTTTATAGCTGCATTGACATAAGTAATAAGTTTGAAATTTACAGTCCTGGACAGGAAGAAGTGATTGGGAGTGGGGAAAGCTGGAAATCACTTAAATCCACTTTGCCACAGAGAACTTTCAGGCATGGAAGAAAACCTAATGAAATATTAATGAGTTGAGAATTTAGTCCTTAATGTTTACATTATATTATAGCAAAGTGCTATTCTGTCTTTCCTGATGGCAAAATAAATTTTCAAGACAGGCATTTTCATGGAATCACAGAATCATGGAATACCCTGAGTTGGAAGGGACCCACAAGAACCATCAAAATCCAACTCCTGTCCCCTTTTCAAGGAAACTGAGGAGACAATAGCACCACCCACCCCCAATCTCTTAATACAGTCGTGTTTTGTTTTTGTGTGTACAGCCCTGCTGCCATGTAATTTAAAGGTTTATGAGTTGTGATATTGTCCTCCAACCCCCAGCCTACCTCATCCTGCACAATTTAGAGATGGTTGTGGTAAAAATATCACTGTTTACATCGTTATGGATAATCCATCCCCCCCCCACATTCCAGTGCTCATTTGGATATTGGCTCCAGTTTACCAAGAGTCGTGGATCTGTTCCCTGTAGTCCAAGAGCAGGAAGGCAGTGAGACATTGGGACAGGCTGTCCAGAGAAGTCGTGGATGCTGCATCCTTGTGGATGCACCTCCACCTTGGAGCTGTTCAAGTCCAGGCTGGATGGGCCCCTGAGCAGCCTGATCAAGTTGGTGACATCCCTGCCTAAAGAGGAGGGCGGAAATAAGATGATTTTTCAGGTCCCTTCCAATACAAACCATTCTGTTATTCTGTGATCCTGTTATTCTATGATTCTGTGATATATATACCATAAGATATAAAACATACTAAATTATTTATAACATTACATTATATAGTATATTATTACTGTCTCTCTGTGTACATATGTAGATATATGTATCATGTATAGCATATCAATAAATAAAACTTCAGCAAAATAGGGAATTCTCTGGGAGAATAGACCAATATTTTCTCATCATAGTGGCTTTGATCTATCATATTTCATGATCTCTTCTTTTCACCTGTTTTAATATTTCTTTCATGAGGAAATTAAAGAGCACTCCAAGTATGACAGCTGAGTAGTGCACTAGTTACAACCCACATATCAGGAATTTACATATGGCTGCCCTAAGCTTTAATTCCCAAAAAAAAAAAAATAAATGGAAATTCACAACTATCACTTGCAATTCTTACAGTATTTCTCAACATTCCTGGTTTCTGTCACTGACCTGGGTCTCTGTTCCAGCACAAAGCCAGGAGGAGGCACGTTGCCAGCCTGACTCATGTCAAAGGACCACAGCCCAAACCCTGTTGTCTAGAAAGAGATGACAAGAGCCTTTCAATAAGGCAAAGCCCAAGGCCACTCATCCAACAGGTGTAAATCACCAGCTGGGAATTTTGCCCTGGATGTACAATTTAATACATAATGCCAATATTTTAAAGTATTTTATGGCTGTCTCAACTAATTGTTAAATGAAATTCAAGTGAAAAATTGAAAGCAAAAAGCAACACCACCACAAAGCTTTTTTTTTTTCCCCTCTGAGTGGCTGTACATGTGTTCCACTCTCCAGAGGATGAAAATGTTTGACAGCAAAGGATATTTGTGTTGGCAGGATCATTTGATCCATGTTTCAGGAGCCAAATTGAAAATGTATTTTCACAAGGTGCAACTGTAGATCATTAGAAGGAGCCAACTTCTGCAGTTGCACAAGTACTTCTGAGAGAGAACAGATGTATAAATTAAAATATACCCCAAACCTGACAGAAATATATTTGGGGATAGGAAAATTCAGTAAAGGCAGCAGATTTTTGTGTTGCCATCTTTGCTAATGGTCCAGGGCTGCTTGGACTTTGCTGTTCCTTCTGCAATGAAAGCTCTATAACAACTTTATTTACCTTGTTTTTAGTAAAGGATAATCTCATCTCTCAGTGACTGGTCTCATTTCAGGGGATTCACATCACTCAAAATGAACAATCCCAGGAGAAAAGAGACATTCGAGGTACCCACAAGTTTTCCCAGGAAACCAACAAAACAGAACTGCAAATTCCTGTTTGTTGGGAGTAAATGCAAAATGTTACAGCCCTGCAAACACCAACTGGAGCAGGGGATTTGCTTGAGGGCAGCCAGAGGGACCTTGACTAGCCTGTCAGATCATCGAGTTCAAAACTGTGCTCACACCATGCAAAGACAAACACTTAAAGAACAGACCAGCCATAAACACCTGGCCTGTTAAAAACTGGTGTTAGAGCTAAAGGATGTAAAGCAAGGCTGCCCAAAGTCTGTGACCCATGACCAGCACTGTCCATCCCATTCCTCTGTGCCACATGACCCATGGCCAGCACCACAGTGACCACTGGAAGCCCACAAGCCCACCTGTCAGCAGGTGTAGATTTTGTGGCATAAAAAGAACATTCTCATTAAGGGAAATTGGATTCACTCATTTCCCAGCACTGTGTAGAGAGACACCTTATTTCACTTTTTAACCCTACTATCCATGACAGTAATTCTCAAGGACTCCATTATCCATGTCAGGTGCAAATCTCTGAAGAGAAAGATATTAAAGTATGGCAAAAGGAGGGTTCTTATCATATCAAGAAAATAGAAAAGGAACTCAAGCATTACTAAATTTGTAGAGTTCAAGCCATTCTTGACATAAGAAAATGAACCTCCTGGAATTGCTTCAATTTGGTTTGGAAGTTGGAAATTTATTTTTTGATATGAAAAGATATTGCTTAGTGTTTTTTCCTATAAAGAAATCAGCAGCCTGTACTTCTTTAATAAGCTGCTCAACATCTCTTTGCCTTACAGTAGCATTTATTTGATTATATTTCTTAATATATTTATTTATTGACCTATCACATGCCTAATATAATATTCAGGATCCAATCTATCTTGCCACAACTTTAAAGATGCTTATTATAAGCCTTTAATACTAGCAAGTGTTTTAGAAATGTCTGATCAGGACAAAAATCCCAAATACTCTGATTAAACATGTGCTTTTGAGTTTCAGATGACCTTTGTCTGCTTTCAAAAACCAGATTGATTTTCTCACAGTATTTCCAAATGCAGCAAAAATCTATTAGATAGATGAGAAAATTTCTTGTTAATTATCATTGTCAGCATTAATGATAGTAATTAGGTTCTAGAAAAGAAACATCAGTCCATCTGAATCATAACTTCTGAATCAGAACTGCATTGATGAAAACTGCTACTTATTTTTAATCCTCTGAATAGAATTTCACTATGTCTTAATACAATTTGTAACTTTCAAATCCAAGTGCCAAGACAGTTTTAAAAGTACTTTTCCAGCTGAGTTTTTTCTTCATAGTCATTTGTTTCTCTGGCACTTCCTAAATTTGTCAGTTCTCACAGTGATCCCATAAATGATGGAGATCCCCAGAAGTGGAGGGGAGCTGATAAATCTGCATTGTGTCACTTTGAGCCCTTTCAACTCATGGTCTGGCCTTAGAGAAAGTCCTTTCTCAACAAACAACAAGGCCCAGATTTAAAGGAAATTTGGACATCTGAATTTCACCAAAATAAGCAATGTTGTAGTTGCAGGTATTAAGAAACTGATGCAGTATGGAGGGAAATGTAACTTTATTTATGTTTCTCTAGGTATTTATTATTAGATGTGAGTAGAAACTAAATAGTGAACTCCAGTTTGTTGTCATTGTTGAACTTGCTGACTGGACACTCTTCCTCATCATCCAGGAAATTAATGAAACTGTTAAATAGAACTGGATTAACCCTGGGATTCACAATTTAATGAGACTTTGCCCCACTGGCCACCACCTTCCATGTCCATTCAGCCAGTTTTCAATGTACCTCTCTGCCCATGAATTAAGATCTTTATTGGGAGGATCTGATGTGAGACAGAGTCAGTGGCCTTCCTGAAGCCCAGGTAGGCAATATCTTCTCCTCTCCCCTCATCTGTTCACTGTTCTCCCCTGTTGGATCCCAGAAAACTGGGTTTTGAGCTTTCTGTGCTTTCTGGCACTGACCCCCTGGAGAGCACTGCTTTTGACCTGAGGCCTTGGAGAAGGCTTC
>JAOTQP010001286.1:147728800-147757245 GCA_026413545.1 Cichladusa arquata | reverse complement strand
ACTTGAACTGTTTTGTATTTCTACTTTATGTTTGTTTAGCAAATGTGAAGTTACCTTAGGAAAAAAATTCAGGAAGACCACAAGAAAGGGATTCACAGTGCATAGCCTGGAGTCCTGAGCTGCTATTGTAATTTAAAGGACTAATTAATTTAAACTGTTGTCCTCCCTTTCTGTTTGCAAAAATGTCAGAGTCCAAAGCAGCCTAAAGTAAAATCTGTCCATCATTTTGCAGTTCTGTTCTTTAGTTGAGCAGCACTGGTTTACAATCCTCAGTTCTCTGCCTTGCTTTCCTTTCTCTGTTGGAACTCCAGTGTGAATGTGCATTTATTTCCATTTTTGGAACCTAATCTCTCTGCCTGGCTGTGATTTATCACCACAGCTGCTCCAATGATAATTGTCCTGTTTCTTTTAAGCATACTTTTATCTCCAGTACCATTCACTTAATGAAAGCAGAGACTTTGTGTTTAAAATATGTGTTGGTAATGGATGCATAATGAATATTTATAGATATTTAAAATATTTAGAATGTTCAGAAATACATTTAATTTTTTTTCTCTTCATCATAATTTTATTTTTATTGTGTTTTCAAAACTAAAGCATTTTTAGTTTACTTTGGCATTCAGCTAACTCTATTGTCCTTTTTCCATGGATCTGTTTGACTGGGCCTTTAAATAGTTAAAGTCTAAGACTCCTAAACAAAGCAGAAATGTCCCTCAGCTCACAGGAACTCCAGAAGACAATAAGATCAGACGGATTTTAAAGTTCTTTTTTTCCTTTTTAATTATTTATTCTTAAGAAAATTTATTCTTAAGAAGAATCTCCACATATTTCAATAAATGCCCGTGGAAAATGGTAGTTCTGCCAACTGTGGCAGACTCACAGTAAATACAGAGTAAATGCTGAAGAAACCAAATACAGATACATAAATTCAACTACTTTTTTAAGAGTAAATTGTTATGACTTCAAATAAATTCTTTAGATAGAACTTAAGACTTGAGGGGTTGGGCATTTTGGTGTTTGTTTTTTATTTTCCTGATCTGTGGGCAGGATTTTTCTGACTTCTACTTAACACTCATGAGATATCACAACTAATGTAGCTTTGAAAATTAATTTTTTACCTCTGTTATCACCACAGAAAGGACACAGCAGAATTTGCTCTGGAGATCTCTGTGTCTCTTTACCAAAGGTGTGTGGACAAGTAGCTGCAAGAGACACCCCACTTTTCAATTGCCAAAATGAGTTAAGTGAGTCCTGATGAGAGCTCTGACCCAGAATTAACATTCTCAGGGATTTTAAACATTCTGCTGACTTCTAATGAATAATCTCTTTTCTAAATATTATCCTGACTTGATGTTGACTATTTTTTTATGAGCCACAATACCACAAATGTAATCAACAGTTATAGCTATCCTGACTACTTTGTGATAAGTAGTCCCTGATTCAATATTAATAAAAGTGCATTTTAGATTGAAAAATGCAGCACACTCTAACTAAGCTCCAGTGAAATGCATTATGGGTGCAGGGTTTCAAGAATAAGGAAAATTTTTATATATTGATATTTATTTACATTAATTTTGACAACTGCATTGGGTGTGTATAGCTCTATGTTATACAGTCTATTTCACATAATATTATTACTTATAACAATATGTTATATAAATATATGTTATGAATATAGACATGGACATGCATATGCTGATGCAGGCAGAGATACCTTTCCACCTGCAGCTGGGCTGAAAAGTTGGAGGCCACTGATACATTCTTTGGTTTAGAGAATTTTTTCTGTTTTTTTTCAAGCTACTGCATCATAAATTAAAAAAAAAAAAAAAAATCACAGTGCAGCAGAAAGGTATTTGTAGTACAGTGGCACTGGAAGGTCCCGTGTGATTTTTCCCGTTTATGACTTTATTCATCCTCTTCCACCACTCCTTTGGCTGTGGGTGGTGGTTGTGGTGGAGGAAGGAGTAGAATCACAGAATCATAATTGTTATGGTTGGGAAAAATCCTTTGAAATCATCAAGACCAACTGTCAACTCAACACCATGCTCACCACTAAACCATGTCCTCAAGCACCACATCCACATGTTTTTTGGACACTTCCAGGTATGATGATTTCACCACATCCTTGGGCAGCCTGTTCCAATGCTTGATCACCCTTTAGTGAAGAAATTTTTTTCTAATAGCCAATCTAAATCTCTCTTGGTGCAACTTAGTGTCATGCCCTTTTTTCTGTCTCCTGATACCTGGGAGAGGAGACTGACCCCACCTGGCCGTCACCTATCACCTGTAGAGAGTGATGAGGTCTCCCTTGAGCCTCCTTGGGAATTCCCCATCTCCCTCAGCTGCTTTTCATCAGACTTGTGCTTCAGACCCTTCCCCAGCCCTGTTCTCTTTCTCTGGACACACTGCAGCCCCTCAAAGTCCTTCTGGGGTGATGTTGCCAGCTGGAGCTGTTTCTGAATGAGTGCTGCCACTTCATCTCTGCCCACAGCTGCTCATCCCTCCAGCTGAAAAAGAGGCAAAAAAGAGGCACCAGGCAGAAGCAGTGACATCCCAGCTCTGTGCAGCACAGAGCAGTGAAATGCACAGAGGAGAGGATTTAGCCTGTAAGCTGTTTGTCTCTGTTGTCATTGCCATTAATCAATCCGTGCTTAATGCCATTTATTTCAATTCACTAACTCTCTGCTGCCAAATCAGTATAATCCTGTTCTCCTCACTGTCTGTGTGTCTCCTAACTTCACCTCCTTCCTGCTCTCTCTTCCTCCCCTGCCACCCACCTGCCTCCAAAAATCCATGGGAGGGAATTTAATGGATAGACAAATATTTTGTACAAGAATCTAAGGTGTTGGCCTGGATGCCAGAGGCTCCTTCAGGCATGAAGCATGTGACAAAATGACTGGGGATAAAAAGTATATATAAGAATATATAGTGGAATGCACAGTTTATATTCCCTGGATGGAACAGAGTCGGTGCACCCAACCTCCCACAAACACAATCTAAGGGAGACTCAACAGAGGATGGAGCAGAGTGGAAACCCCACAGCCAGACTCTGTTCCCTTGCAGGGAGAGAACTCAGTGGTGCTTTCCATCTGATAAACCACACACAGCAGCTGAAAACCAAGGCAGATGAAGGAGGATGTTATGTTGTTGAATCGGCAGCCCATGAATCATGGTAAAATCCCTCTGTTTGGACTGACACACGTCCCCATCCCAAAATTATCACAGGTACTGTCCTGAGATTCCCATTCCCACAGTGTTCTGCAATGAGGCCTCGCCTCAGTCTCCTCCAGGGTGAACAGACCGAGTGTCCTCAGCCACTCCTCATGTTCCTCATCTCCTCAAGGCCCTTCACCACCTTCATTACCCCCCTTTGGTTGCTCTCTAACAGCTGGCTATCGTACATTGTGGTACCCCAAACCGCACCCAATATTCAAAGTGAGGCCACCCTAGTGCAGAGCAGAGCGGGACAATCCCCTCCCTTGCCCAGCTGGTGATGTTGTGCCTGATGGCCCCAGGAGAGGGCTGGTCCTCCTGGTGCCAGGACACTGCTGACTCACATTCAGCTTGCCATCAGGATTCCCCAAGGCCTTTTCTGCAGCACCAGCCCCAGTACAAAAAAAGAATGACTTTGTAGAGGAAGGTGTCCCTGCCCACGCAAGTGGGATGGAAACGGATAATCTTTACATTCCCTTCCAACCCCAACCATTGTGTGATTCTGTGATTCCATATGTGCAGTCCTTGAAAGCCTGTTGCTGCTGCTGTAAGCAAGCTATAAAACTGCTCAGACTATACCCAAAGGCATCTAACATGTTTCTGAGTGAGCAAGAACTGAAGCAAGTGGATAATTTTTATACAGAAGAGTTAAGCAAGTCTGATCCTGGGACATATTTATATTTATTTAACTCACATCTTATTGTTCTTTTTCTCTAAAGATGTCCAAAACATTAAAGTTTTTCTGCTGAATTTCAATTTTGACAATAAATTCAAAATAAATTGGTGATAATTTACTACCAGCTTATATAATATTATCTTTGTTTTCAAACCTAATCTACCAGATCTGATCCTTTCCTTTCCTTAGACAAGAGTCCAGAATTCAACATACCAGAATTAAATTTACAGCTGATTTTGAGAGATGTAAAAATATTTTGAGGAAATCAGCCAGGAATTGTAGAATTTTCTTCTTTCAAGTAAAGGTGGCTGTTGTTTTAAATTATATAAACACCTTCTTTCAAAAAAGTTAACGGAATTAAATTTTCCTGGTATAATTGCAGGAAGTCATGAGAACACAAAACACTAACAAGTACAATTACTAAAGTAATTTTTTAAAAAACCGAAAAGAATAACAACTCCTCTGTACATAGACTTTTGCTGGAAAAAGAAAACATTACAGTGATGAGATACAGGGAATAAACAGATTTCAGAGTTCCACTGTTCACTTACCATTTTAGGTACAAACAAAGAAGGGAAGAATTTTAATTACAATAGAAATAGATTTTTAAAAACACAGAAGTTCATAAAAATTTTAACTTCCTTGAAGGTAAAATGTCTTTCTTATATAAAACTATACCACTTATGTAAAGCTTACATAAAAACTATACTGTGAAGATAAGAAAATATAGGAACCTCCTAAGCAAAAGATTTATCCTGAAAAAGAGGAAGCTAATATTTAAAAATAACTAATAGCAGTCTCTGCAAGACAATTCCTTTAGAAGTTTATAATAGGTGAGATACTATGTGATTTTCACCCAGGTGATGTATTTTGGTCTGAAATTACTACATCAGCAAATTTTGCAAGATTGTAAAGAGAAAAAAGCAGCAGAGCTTCAGATACCTTCCAATTTTCCTAATAGGTATTCTTGACACTTTGATTTTTTTACAAAATCTGCTTTTATGACATTCATGATGACTGTTTTGGGGACACACTGTTTTTGGGTCTCCTGATATTAACTCTTCCAAAATCTTACAATAAGGAGATTATTTCACACCACCTGGTCCCTGGTGCCCCATGGCCACACTGTCCCTGTACTGGTCACTGCTCAGGAGAAGGAAAAGGAGAGAGGTTTTGTCTCCAAAACGTCATCCCATCAAGACAGAAATTAGAAGAAAACTCAGCAGGAAGAAGAGGAATAGAAGCAATCATTACCTGGTTTAATTTTGTTTGTTTGAGGTTTTTTTTTTTTTCCATTTCTCTCTGTATCTCTTTGTACAATGGGCTCTTGTTGTAGTTTGGATCCCAGTGTCTGATTTCTGACTCCCTGACGTGCATCAGTCACAGGTTTGCAACACCCAAGGTTGGACAGGGACTTTTCACAAGGAGAAGATAAGGCAAGGAGGAATGGCCTTAAACTGGGGAAGGATTTAGATTAGATATTAGGAAGAAAATCTTTGTAAGGGTCGAGAGACACTGGTACAGGTTTTCCAGAGAGGTTGTGGACTCTCCATCCCTGAAAGTGTCCAAGGCCAGGTTGGACAGGGCTTGGAGCAACCTGGGATAGTGGAAGGTGTCCCTGCCCCTGGCAGAAGGTGGAAACAAGATGATCTTTAAGGTCCCTTCCGACCCAAACCATTCTGTGATTTTAAAATTCTGTAAATCTGGAGGTTGCTCAGTGAAAAAGAAGAAAATCTCTGCAGGACATGGGTCTACAGAGGAGGGGACTGAGGGCAGACACCTGAACCCCTCAGCAGGGATGTGACACTGATTAGTGCCGAGCTTCCTGCACCTGTAAATTGGAAATGGAAATTGGGTGGGAGAAGTTAATAATATGTGTTTAATCAATCCTGTTCATAAATGGCCTGTCAAAGGGTGTTATGTCTAATTAGTGTCTCTCCTTTTTTCTTCTTTGTTTTTTTTCTTTTCTTGTTTGTATGTTTACTGAATGTTGACAACATCCAACTATCCTGATTTTAGGAACGCGTCACTTTGAGTCAGCATCTGCTCAGTGTTTCATTTTTAGCTCAAGAACATATTGGCCTTCAGACACAAACAAGCCAAGCCCCAACATCTGAATCTATTTCTGGGAAAGCGTGCTGAGGGAAGGAGCTCCAAGAACATCTTTCACAGCGTTTATTAAAAATCAATATGGACTTTTTTTTTGCTCTTTCCCTGAAGTCACACCAAGTTAAAGAGTACTGTTGCTCCAGGACAGTTGGATATTTGGCATCCCCCACCCTTATTAAACTATATCCACTTACATACACACGTGTTAATATTCCTTCATGCCTTGCTGGCTTTTTGTAATATCTTTGTCAGATTTCTGAAGATTTATTTCTCTAAATGTCAGAAATCATCCCTTGACCAACACCTAAATGAATTACAACGTGGTAATCCATGTAGAGTTCAGCTGAGCACGTTGTGTATCAGCAGGAGAGAGTGGAGCTGCTTCTGATGGTCTCATTAGAGTTCACCATGTCAGCTTTGAAAGGCTCCTCTGCTGACCTGAGTGCTCACACTGCTGGCATACGTGGCTGCTTAAAATAGACTGAGCCAAAGTTCATGTGCAGCTTTTTAAAAAGGAAGGAATGAAGACAGAAGAATAAGAGGCATCAGGATAAAGCCAATAAGAATGTTACTGAAATTCTGATTTCTCTTTTTCAGTCACTCTTTAGGGGTTTTCTGGCCTGGTGTTTTTAGTTTAAGATCAGTGTCTTGACATAACAGGTTAAAAGGGGTTGAAAAGCTCCAGTTCCAACTATAAAGGTTGTGGTCCAGCTTCTTAAGTAATTGAATCAAGACATGTAAAGCTGAGTCTGGGAACTTCACAAGCAAAATGAGGAAGAGGCTGCCCAGGGAAGTGGCAGCATCTCTTAACTCTTGCCTTTGACTGAGTTTTTGATTCAAGAGAAGCTTTTGCCCAGTTATTGACAAGGTGTCATCTATTTGGAAAAGTTCTGAGTTTTACAGCCTCTGTCTTCTTTTCCCCACCAAGTACCAGATAAATGTTTCTCTAAACACACTGTGATGAGGAGACCTTGAAAGTTTTCCAGGATGTGATTAAAAGTCCTACATAAAGTTGGGCTGTAACAAAGCTGTAAATTCTTGATCGATAAAATTATCAGAGTTTATGCTATGACAGTTCATATAACAAATTTTTCATTTGGCGCTTTTCAAGTGGAAATCACAAACTCTAATCCAGCAGAGCCCACAAAGATGGATTGCTGCCTTGGACAGACGAGGCCACACGATGCAGAAGCTGGGCACAAGTTTGGTTTCATCAACCAAGCACGAGGACAAGCAGTGATAGGAGAAAGGGGAAGGGGTTTGAGCTAAAAGAGGGTAGATTTGGATTGGGTGTTGCAGAGAAATTCTTTACTGTGAGGGTTGTGAGGCCCTGGCACATGCTGGCCAGAGAAGCTGTGGCTGCCCCATCCCTGGAAGTGCCCAAGGCCAGGTTGGATGGGGCTCTGGTCTGGTGGAAGGCATCCCTGCCCATAGCATGGGTTTGGAACAAGACCTTTAAATCCTTCCCAACCCAACCCAACTCATTCTATAATTCTGTGACCATCCAAAGCTATCTTATTTGGCACCAGCAGAAATTACGGAGATTAGTCCATCCCTCCATCAATGATGCTGCCATCAGCACCTCTGAAAGCATCTCTGCTTTCTTTCCACCTCAGCACTGTTCTATCTGCACACCCAAATCCTCAATTTCCACATACCACTAATTTATTTAATTTCCCCACTGCTTTTGCAGTGCATGTGTTATGTTCTTTGACCATTTCCTCTAAAAAAACTAATTTTCCCTTCTTCAGTTCTATGAATTTTTCCCATGCTAGTGGTTCTGAAAGGAAAACACTCGTTACAGGCATTAGTTGATCTCAAGATTCATTAAGTCCCACAGGACTTTCACCCAATACATTTATTCTAAAGGCATAATGGAGAAAATGAGTCTGAGATAACTGAAACATAAAAAGAATTTATAATCACTTTGTACTTAAGAACATATCCCAGAGATTTTGCTTGTGCTTTCAGTGATATTCTAGGAAATGCTCATTCTACTGCATCTGTTCCAGTTCCTTGAAAGATACTTTTGAAATTATTTAGGAGATTGAATTTGTTTATTTTTGTGGGAATAGATCCTTCTCTTTAACTACTTTCCTTAAATTTATGCATTTAAAAACACAATCAATATATCCATAAAGAAACATTTACTCTTCTCTAGCAACCATAAAAATAAAAAATGTTTAATGACTGTAGGCATCTCCTCCTTTGTTTATGGCAGAGTTACCACGGACAAAACTTCCTTCTTAGTTCTGAAATTGCTGTGATTTGTATTTGAACACTAATTTGCCTTAAGGTCCCTTTATATCAGCTGTTCTTCAGCAAAATACACTGAATTATCAGGTTCCTTGGCCATGAGTTTTGGTGGCTGGGCTAGTGACAGTTCAGCTTTGCTTGTCATAAGAACTTGAAGTAACCAGACACAATCTGCTCTGGCAATGAAATTTCAGCTCCCATTTCTGTTCTGTGTCACTCTGGCTTATCACAGACACTTATTTTCTGCTGGCTTCAAACAAGAGTCAGAAATCCTCCTCCTCCTCAAATAGTTCTTGTGTTTCTTTGATTTTGATTCAGTAGTAGTGACAGCTTGAACACAGCTTTGTGTGATGTCAGAATATTGAGTAACTGTGGCTCTGGAAGGATATTTACCTATTCTGGATAAATATGCCCCAGAAATAACTCACTGCAAACCTAACTCTACTCTCAGTGACACAGTCAGCTGACAACAAAGCCCAGCCTCTCAAACCCAGGGATGCCCTCATGGGACACCAGCCCAGATAAAAAGAAGAGGTTTGGGTTTGGGTTTTTTTCTGTTTGGTAAATTTCTGCTTCTTTTCAAATTTTCCAGCACTCATAATCCAGGAAAAAGTGGAAAATTAGTGTCTGTTGGGGGAAACAAAAAGCAGTGATTGTATGATAGTGAGGATACCAGCTTTGCTCTCCTGGGGTAATGTTGCTGTGCAGCACCTTTTGTATGAGATAAGATGGAAGTACATGAGGCATTAGTGGATTTGACCATAAAAAAAATGTAATTTTGAAGCTTTGTCTGAGTTCATGGATTCTGCAGGCTGTCAGGCTGAATAATTCCTTGTCCCAGGCACTCTGCTCCTCCTGGGTGAGAACTGCAGTATTGCAAACCTGGTCCTCCCCCGATGGAGACAGGCAGCCAGCAGGATATTCCCCAGCTGTGCTTGTCCTCGCTGCTGCAGCAATTCCTAAAGGAGATCTGTCCTTCACAACAATGATAGCAGAAGATTGGAGTCACGGGAAACTTGTCCATCATCTCTATTTTATCAAATGGAATGTTTCAGGAAGCCTGTTTCTTGTAAAACATTCATGCTCAATAAAGCATTCAAGTGTTTCCACTTCCTACGAGGGGGGATGAACACAGTGACAGAATTCTGAGGCTCCAAGCTGACATGCATAAAAATCCACACAGTCCTTCAAGTATCCATGCTAGGACACTACCTAAAAGTGATATTTAACACACAACCTGAATCCATTGCTCCATCTTAATTTGTTTGTCTGGTACTTCAGTGGTTCCCTTGGAAATCTGCATATTTAATATCCCCTGCTTGATTCTACCCATACAGCAGAGAAAAGCCTCTCACAGACACCAGCTTCAGCTCGTCAGCTCTCACTAAGAAGACATGAGTTCTCCACCCTGGAGATTGTTTCTGCCACAGCTGCTCCATCTATTGTCATTTCTCACCCTAAAAACAGCTGTGGAGCAACTGCCCTGCACAGCATCTCACTGGCACTGCCTTCCATCTGAAAGGTTTTGGGAACAAAGGCAGATTCTGCTGGGACCATTTCTAAACTAAAATCTTTATAAACTCAGGGTTGAGAGCCACTGCCCCAGAGTAAATTCCCTGTCAGTGTCTTGATTTATGGAAAAAATATCATCATATTTTACATTTAGGAGAGAATTAATCTGCTGCCTGGGTTGAGTGATAAAAGGAGACCCAAAGGGGAAGTTGCAATGATGACCATAAACCTTTTATAAAGAATCTAGGCCTCCTCTGGATTATCTTTTGAGATACAGATACACAAAAATGTCATTTTGGAGGTGGATACTGCCTGCCATAGTGAGAAAAAGTAACGAGGTCCCATCACTATAAAGTGCTTTTTCTGCTGCAAAACACCAGTGAGATGCCTGATGGCTTCATCTACTCAACCCACTAACCAAACAGTAAGATTTCTTCACCTGATTAGTGAAGCAAATTGTTTAGGCAAATAAATGCAGCAAGAAACTCCCCTCCTCCTTGTGCTGTACTTGTGTGGATAAATAGTTGCCTCTGTAGTGGAAGAAAGTATTTAAAGAAAAGAAAAACAGTCATGAGATCACAGGAGAATAAAATTGCTGAGGTGATTAAAAAAAGACCAACAAACTAACTAACAAACTGATGGATGCATAACTAGACAATTAAGATTATAAGAGAGTGGAGATAGACAAAATCAGAGAGCTACAGCCTGAGCACACTGCACAGGACATGTTTTTGGTTATTAAAGCAAAGCTTCTCTGTAGATTTCCAGTCCCCAACTCCAGTTTTCTGCTGGTGCTTGCTCAGTTGTGGAGGGGTTTCTGTGCTGTGCTTGCCACAAAAAGGACTGATGACCCAAGGTTCACACCTTCCTTTAATTGTGTGGATCTTAAGCTTTAAAAACCCTCAGAACTCCCTCTGCAAGGTTCATCTCCACTGGCACCATGGAGCTTCACCCTCCAACCATCCCTGCCAGAGCCCTGTGTCCCTTTTGCACAGGATGGCCACAAAACCAGGAGCTGAACAATCAGACCACAGGGTGCCAAGTGCTCTGGAAACATGAAAGAGAGAGATCTATGTATCAATAAGAAGGCAAATGAGAAGATAAATTTGAGCAGGTAAATAGTGACAGGGATATGGCCATGCCTAAGTGCACAGATTGAGATGGATTGAACTGTTGATTTGTTAACTATTGCCTCCACAGGAATGGATATTCAGGTCTCTGAAAAGGCTCTTTTATTAACTATCAACTGGCCATATTTTCCTTATCTTTTCATATATTTATCTTTCAACAACAGTGGAGGAGTAATTTGTAAATACAGCACAAGTTCTGCCTTCTGTTTCCATCAAGCATCTGCTAAATAATCCCAGTGATTAACCAGCACCACTACTGGCACTATGCTGAATCAAAGTGCTACCCAAAGTCATAGAACAAACTAAAAACCTTTCATCAGTATTACTTTGATCACCCTTTAATTAGATGGCCCTTGAGACTGGTCAGAACACAGCCTTTCCCAATATTATGCAATGTCAGATACTGGATCTTGGCCTGGTTTCAATTAGAGAAATGACCTAATTGCTTAATGGATTAAAATTCTCCCAAACTGTCAGGGTTTGGATATTGGCATCTGACTTGAAGATTATTTGTGGTTATAGCTGGCTCTAGGTGACCTCATGGCTGGGTTTTATTTGAATTCTTCCTCAGGAAAATTGTAAAAAAGACTAATGTAGACTTCTGTCAGCCCATCAGATTTCATGTTCAGAATACAGGAGTTCCCATTTTCACAGGATTTTGTTCTTTGCGTTTCCTGTTCTAGATGAAAGCTGAACGCTGGATTCAGTGACCCAGCTTAATGTCCTTGAAACAACCCCACAAAATATGCATCTCAGACCCCTGGTTTCTCTAGCACCCAGGTTTCTGTAGCACTCTGAGATTTATGTCTCCATTGACTGCTTGCCACAAATGCATCTTCAGAGAGGAAAATCATCAGGAACAGACTGTAATGGACAAGAGGATAGATGACAGCCCTTCATCCTCATCTCTTCTCCATTCTCCAATGTTTTCTCTTCCCAATCCATCCTTCTTCTCTCTACCTTTGTGTCCTCACAGATAAACAACTCACCCTTAAGGGGTTTTTTTCTCTCCATTTGTCCCAGTTTGACTGCAGCCATACTCAAATTTGATATTTCTCAGACCATCACCTGTATAATCTCAGCCTTCTTTGATATTACTGATATGGATCTCTAGGCATTCTTGGCCTTGTAAGGTCCCAAAGGTCTCCAGAATTCCCCTCTAATTAGTGCTGAAGTTTGTTTGTCCTTTACTTAACTCCACCTATGAAACCTGGCCATTCATCATGATGCTCCCTGTAGCTTTTATAAGATTCTCACTCTGTCATATTTTGCAATTTCTCACCGTGTCCAAATTTTCTAGTCTGTTCAGCTAGTGCCAGACTAGAGCTTAGTCATCTGCTTAAATACCTTAATATCTACCATCCTTATGGCTGCATCCATATTTTTTTTTTAAATAAGAAGAAATAAAGGAAAATGTGGAAATAAAGGAAAATATGAGTAAACCCTGGATAATAGAACTGTATGAAGTCCTGCCAAGGTGATAACATGGGGAAGAACAGGAACTGTTTCACACAAGATGAGCTTCTGGGGATGTTTCCTGCTGCACCACGCTCCGTGGGATGTACAGCCAGTAGTCCTGGATCAGACAATGAGTTTTAGAAGCAGAGATTAATGCCAAGAGCACACATAGACAACATAATCTAACCTCACATATCACACCGTGCACAGCTATTTGCCAAGTTTCTCCCACAGAAAAGCAAGTGGGTGTTCAGCTGCAGCACTCCCTTGTAGGAAAGCTGCACACTTTTTGAAAAGATATCAAGAAATGGAAATTTTATTGATTTCTGTAGTGGTTTAACCACTGGAACAAATCCTCCTTGCTTTATAAAAAGAAGTGTATCACTCTGTTGAACCCATCTGATAAGAAAATTGTGGATTTTTCCATGGCTTAAGCATCCCTATTAAGCCTGCTGTTTTCTGCCCAGTACCATCCAGTCAGTTCTCACCAGCTTTGCAATAAGCAAACTGGTATTTACAGGTATTAACTGCTACTCACTTTGAGAGAAACACCTTGTGACCCCTCCCTGCACTTTCTCATGATTATACATCCTTTATGAGTGCCTGGCAACCCAGAAGTGTTGTGACATCCCAGCATCTGCTGTTTCATAGAACACAGGTAAAATCCTCTGTCTACCTCAGCTAAGCAGATTTTTTTGAATAAACTCATGGATGATGTTATATTTTGACCACCATCTGATTTGGAACACATTTTGTTCCAAACAGCAGCTGATTGTTTTGTTTTGTTTTTTTTGGTTTTTTTGTTTGTTTAGTTGGTTGGTTGGGGGTTTTTTGGTGAGGCTTTTTTCAGAGTTTTGTTGTTGTTACTTGGTTTGGGGTTTTTTGTTGTTGTTTTTTTTTTTTTTTTTTTTGGTAGGGCTTTTTTCAGTGTTTTGTTGTTGTTACTTGGTTTGGGTTTTTTTAGAAATACCATGTCCTGGTTTCAGCTGGGATAGAATTAATTTTCTTCCTAGTGATTAGTACAGTGCTGTGGTTTGGATTTAGCATGAGAATAATGTTCAAGACACACTGCTGGCTGTTGCTGAGCAGTGTTTACACCAAGTCAAGGATTTCTCACACTCCTCCGCCAGGGGAAGGCTGGGTGTGTACAAGAAACTGGGAGGGGACAGAGCTGATTCTGCTGATCCCAACTGAGCCAAGGGATATTCCAGACTATGTGATGTCACATTAATCAATAAAACTGGCAGGACTTAGGTGGCAGACACTGCTCAGGGACTGGCTGGGCATCAGTCAGCAGGTGATGAGCAATTGCATTATACATCACTTATTTTATATATTCTTTCATCATTATTATAATTTCCGCTTCCTTACCTGTCCTACTAAACTGTCTTTTTCTCAACCCACAAGTTTCACCCTTTTTTCCCCACTTCTCTTCCTGTTCCCTCTGTGGGAGGGTGAGTGAACAGCTCTGTGGTGTTTAGCTGTGTTCAAGGTTAAATCACAGCAAACTGCTTCAGTTTCTCCTGGGAAACTGTACTGACCCCTGTCCATCCAGCAAGGGTTGTATTTGTGCTGCCCACATGTAGGACTCAGCATTTGAT
This sequence comes from Cichladusa arquata, assembly GCA_026413545.1. NCBI lineage: Eukaryota > Metazoa > Chordata > Aves > Passeriformes > Muscicapidae > Cichladusa > Cichladusa arquata. The sequence goes on along the minus strand of JAOTQP010001286.1, from coordinate 147,743,290 downwards.
GGTCTTAAATCACTTTTCTATGTCCTCTACCTACCAATGGATCCAGACTACACAAGTGTCCTATCCTAATCATTACTTTCCTCTTAGAAGTCTACTTTTTAAACCACTCACTTCATCAGCAATAGGTTTATAAAGTCTTGTGGAAGTCTACAGCCTTGCTGACACCAGTGTTAAAATAATCTATACAAAGACAGTAAATAAATCCAAACATTGGATTAGATGTTCAGCTGTAAAACCATGCTGTGTACTCTTCTTGATTTTAACCTTGAATGGTCCATAAATCTCTCTGGAGACATGGCTTTCCTTTCATTTTAAGATAGCAAACCATTCCATGTCCTGGGAATGCACATCCCTTTTCATTTGGCAATAAAATCCTGTCCTTGACTAATGGTACCCAAGTTAAGAGATCCCATATCCTGTGAATAAAAAAATCTGCTATTCTGCACCCCATCAATCCATACATCATGTCCAAACTATTATGAGGAGCAAGGTTTTAGTTTACTAGCAGCACAAAATTAGGATGGCATTGAGTCAACAGCATTAGAAATCCAGTGGTAGTTGTAGGTCCAGCTCCTGTTTTCTCAGCTAGGAGGCAAACTGGGAATCCACTACCCAAAAAGAAGCTGTGAGTTAAGCATTCCCATTTATTCACCAACTAGTCTGTATGCCCTTATCATATTAGAATTGAAAATACTCTTACTTCCTCTCAAAAAAAAAAAAAAAAATTCTTCTGCTTTATTTCTCAAAACCAGAAAGTTAAACCAACAAGTTCATCTCTCATCCATGGCAGGAGTATTGGAATAAGATGATTTTTAAGATCCCTTCCAATCCAAACCATTCTGTGATTCTCTGATTCTAGGAATGCCTTTATGTCTCACATTGGTCTGCACAGGCAAAGAGTCAAAGTGTTTGGAACACCTTGGTTTCACTCTGATGGTATCCATGCACCAGAAAGGCTTCTCCAGCTTTTTCTTTTAAACATTTCTCTTTAATCTAAGTGAGTATTAGGCCAGGCTAGCCGGGAATTAAAAAGAGGAATAGAGGCAGTTCCTTAACAGAGGAGTAGCAAGTGAGGCTGAACCACTTTATTGCATGAGGCTAGATTTCCAGGTATGGTCAGAGCTTTAGTTTGGGCACATAAAATCACATCACAGAAGTTATTAATCAGAATAATTTTGTGTAAAGCAGAGTAATGAGAAGGATGGGCTGTTCTACCAGCACTATCAAGGGAGTTGTGAGCTTTGGCACACACAGGACAATTAAGGCTGGAAAGAAAAGACCTTTGAGATCATCAAGTTCAAGGTTTAACCAAATACCATAATGCCAGGAATTTCATGTCTAGTCATTTCTTTGAACACTTCCAGGGACGGTGACTCCACCATTCTTTGGACAGCTTCTTCCAATGCTTAACTACTCTTTCAGTAAAGGAATTTTTCTTAATATCCAACCTGAACCTCTCCTGGCACAGGCTGAGGCCATTTCCTTATGTGTTGCTGCTAGTTGCCTGGGAAAAGAGGCTGCCCCCCACCTGGCTACAAGTCCTGTCAAGGAGTTTTAGAGAACATGACCAAGAGCCAGATCTGGTCCACATAGACATGAACCTGAAATGCTGAAATGCTGCCACCCACTCCCTGGGGTGATAGAATTCTTAAAATCTCTTTCTTCTGCAGAACTTTTTTCCAGTTCTTCACTTTTTGAAGGCCAGTGTCTCATGGCTTCCCCAGGCCCACATGGCAAAGGGGCAGAAGATTTGTATGGCAATGTTTTGAGGAGAGGTCAATGTCACATTGTGCAGGGAAAAGAAGAAATGAGATGCAAGTCAGCTCCTCTCACACAAGGGAAAGGTTCCATTTAACTCTCACTATGGTGGTTTCTCCAGCTGGATGGTGGCAGCAGAATTTAAGTAGGAAGTTGATGGGTGTCAGTCTCGTGACAGATAACAAGTCACAGAACGAGAGGACAAGGCCTCATGTTGAGCCACAGGAGTTTTAAATTGGATATTTGAAAAAAATTCTTCATGGAAATTGTTATCAAGAACTGGAGCAGGCTGCCAAGGAACTGGTGGAGCCACCATCCCTGAAAGTATTAAAAAACCATGTGGCACTTGAAGACATGATTTAATGACGAATGTGGTGGTGGTGCTGTGTTGATGGTTGGACTTGATGATCTTAAAGGTCTTTTCCAACTTTAATGATTCTATGAACGTTTTTATGAAGCTTCTGCTGCTGTCACTGCACATTTGTCTCAGGAGTCAGCATCTCTCAGGACATAAAGTACCACAATTTGCCCTCACTGCAGTGGGACACAATGCACAAGTCTAATTCCACTCTAATGAGGGCTAAATAACAAAACACAGCTGGAGACAGGCAGGGGTGTAGAAATCCCTGTGCCTCAGAGAGCTGCAGGAAGACAAATCTGAGCAAGAGCAGACATTCATAATACTCTCAGAAATAAATTTTTCTCCAACCAAGCCATTTCTTTGTCGCTCCTTTCCCTCATCCCAGAGACAGATTTGTGGTGTGATAAGTTGGAATCGATGCCATGTTGCTTAGCATCACTCGTTGCCCTGCTCCTGCTCAGAAAAGTGTAATTTCTAGGCTAAATAATAAAATAATAGGCTAAATAATAAATATTTCTAGTGAAGATATAATATTCTGGGTTTCTTCCATTTTCAGCCACTGAGGTCACTAAGAGCTACCCTATTTATCATTCATATATCATCTGCCAACCCTTTTGTTTACTGACCTTGAAAGAATTTCACATGAATTCATCAGGAAGGCATGTCCTTTGCTACTTTGGCATTTACTTGCTGTTAATAGGGCAAATGTGTGAAAAGTGTTTCAGAAGAACCCATCCCCTTTCATACATTTCTGGGTCATAATTTTGTTACAAGGCTCCCTGTTTAATCTGTGTTCTGTGTTTTCCACGGACAGAGGTCCTTCATCAAACCAGATAATTTTATTTGCTGAGAGATGCTTTTGTGCAAAACCTGATGCCTAATTTATGAGATAAGCTGGACTGACAACAAAATGACCTTCTCCCTCTATCTGGTTATTAAATTGTTTGTGATCTAATAAAATGCTGGTAATACACTCCGTTTCAGCAGGGCTTTAATTTCCTACCTGACATTTAGATTAAAAAGAGTGTGGATACAGGGAACAAATTTGTCACAGTCTGAAACAGCCTTGACAAAAGCTGAGCTCTGCTACCCACCAAACACCTCAGAGGGAAGAGTGGCGTGCAGCCCATGACTCTGAGAAGGTAAAAGACTCAGCAAGGCAGGATTTCCCTCCTCCTGCACACTCATTTAGCTGCTGGATGAGTGAGCACAGTAGGGAGGCAGGGGGACACGTCACACAGGGATCTGCCCTGGTCCTGGCTGTCATCTTCACCACTGCTATTCATGAGACTGAATAAAAGCAAATCGTATTTCTTCCTGTCACCCACACTAAAAACAAGTACTCCTGCCTAGCTCTGGAGCAGGGCTTTGTTTGCCAGGCAGAGGACAGTGATGCATGAGCTCTCTGACCCTCCTGTCATTCTCTGGGTATCCTCAGAGATAGCATCATCCCATTATCCAGCCCCCCTGGCTCTGTCAGCACAGCCACACAGGGAAATGCCTGAGCCTGTTCTCCACTGCCTTCCTTGCTTGCTGCTCTCCAGACAAACATGGCTCAGGAATGGAATTAACCTGTTATCTCAGAGCAAGGCACATTTTCATGAAGGAGGAAAATAGGATGTGTCTTCATACCACAATGATTTTCTGTATAACACCAAGTCTTGCAATATTTCAGCAAGTCTAAAAGTATCAGTTGGCTATTCTTCCCAATACACTGAGCAAGCATTCTCCCTGAAAAATCCTTATTTTCTTACAGAAGTAAAGGTACAGAATGAACATAACTGGTATTTGAGGATTGTATTATCATGAAATATCATTTGCAGCAGCCAGAGCTCTCCACCAGGAAACTGTTCCATGGATCTCTAGCTTATACTGAATCAAGAGATGTTGACATTCTAACAGTCTTAGCTTCTTAAGGAAGTTTAAAAATACAGCCTTTTAGTAAATGGAGAGGAAAATTGAGTGGGAAAAACTGAGAAAGAAGAAGCCTCACTAACACAAAAATACCATAATGTATCTCAATAACTGTGGAAACTTGCCTCAATGAAACCTTAAATTTCTCTGTCTCCTTCAGTCTTCACTCAGCCATCTATTTTATGTCACTGAATTTGGCAGTGCTTTCTGACAGGAAACAAAATGAGAAAAAGTTTAGGAGCATGGGTAGCAAAGGTATTGTGTAGGAGAAAAGGAAAAGGAAAGGGTTTTCAGAAAGTTTATAAAGCCCTAATTACTGTGGGAACCCACAGTGGCATAACTCAGCCAAGAGCTCTTTGAGGTTCATTTCTCATTACAAGATTCTTCTGCTGAGAGATCAGGAAAGAAGGAAAAACCTTTCTAAGGTTTCAGTGCTGGCTTTTATATAGAGATCTTCTCCCTTAAAGTACTCTGGTACCATTTCTCAGGTCTGTTTTGAGTGATTGCTGTAACTGTATATTCTGCTTTTTGTTTTACATTAAACCTGCTTTCAATCTCGATTGCTTCCAGAATATCTCATTTGTTCAAACTTATTTATCTGCCAGATCCTCTTATAACATTTTATTTCCCCTGCTTTTTGTATGTGACTTTAGTTCATTCAAAATAAAATAAAAAATAATTTTTAAAGGCCAGTATGTAGCTGTGGTGGTGCATCCCACCCTCCTCAGACCAAAGTGATCTGAAATCCTCATTAGTCTTTGGCACTGACAAACAGCACCTGGGCTGAGCTTCTCTCAAGCTTATCAAAAACACAGACTGCTCCTAGGAACTTGTGCTGTCTAATGAGCTCTGCTTTTTAATGAACAGCCTCAGAAACTTCTTTTTCTTGCCAGAATAACAACCTAAGTGGAACAACATTTTTTTCTTATGGAACTTTGAAAAGTTACTAACCCAAATTATGGCCAGGATGGAAAATCACTGTGGCTAAAACCCCCTCTCTTGCAGCCCTATAAACAGAGGTTCAGAGTGGGACCTTTTGAGTTCTCCTGGACCACAGAGTCTCTGGCCAGCATCTCCATCTGAGTGACCACCTCTCAAAGCCAGAGAATTCTCGAGTTTGCTGTACATGGAGGACCAGTGGATGATGATGGATCCTGAGCTGATCCCTCTCACTCCTCAACTCTTCACCCATTGAGAAGATGTAAAAGCACGAGATGTGAGTCCATCCCTGCCTTTGAGAGGTATTATTCACAGGTTTATACCTTGTACATGCTCCTTTAGGTCTGTGGGCAGTCAGTGTGAATATGCCATAGCAAATGTACAATGAATGTTGCTCTCATAGATTCTTGAGCACATTAGATTTATAAATCAGGCCTATAAGTGAGTTACTGTTGGTCTTATAGTAAATTCTATAGAATCTTGTGTTAAATTATTTTATTTAAGCCATCAATTAAGAGCTACTGAATTTAAGTGCTGTTAAAACCTTTATGACTAAACCTTTAGTCTAAACCCAAGTCTGGGCCTAAGTTTGGCAAGAGAGTCCACTCTGAACCTTATGACTGAATTGGAAAGTTTTCCTTATTTCTTTCCCTTGTTCCTTTTTGCCCTGAACCTACCACAAGTGGCCATATCCCCAAAAAAGTAAAAAACATTTGCTTTGTAGAAAAGTCAGATTTCCACTTTTGTTAGATCCTGGGTCCCTTGCAATTTTCAAGCTGTCTTCAGCAGTTCTCCCTCACACTGATAAGGTGATCAGGGTTATAATACAGGTATGTTCAGGTAGAAACATAAAGATTTACAGTCTTTGGACTAGAAGAATTCACAATTACAAGGCAACGCAGCACCTATGGTGATACTTCAGGATTTTACCTCCTTATTTGGATTTTAGTGATTTTTGTTTACCCATCCAAAAGTATTACCCCATCTTCAGGACTGATCTATCCTGGGCATCTCTGCCAGGGAAAGGATCCACCCAGAAGTTGCCTGCAACCTTGGGAGACCAGTTTGCCCAGCTGGCCCAGCCTCCAGCAGCATCTTATCCCCTTTTTGGGCTGATGTGCACCAACAGCTCAGCTCTCTCATCCCTGTCATTCAATAATGATGCATCCAGACAGTTCCTCCTGCAATTTCCACCTGGTTGTCTTATCTTAGGACAAATCACATTTCCCATCAGAGGCTGAAAAGGAAGGAATGGATGGTGTGTGTTTGAGGGTTGGGGGGAGGATGCATGGGAAGACCTGACTGCCACCATCACACTGGTCTCCTGTCTTGTGCTTAAAATCAAACTTGATTCCACCCATAATGGTATCCATACAGCCATCCCACAGAAATACATCAGTTTGGGATGTGAGCATCCTGAATCTGGCAGGAGTCCACAGATGAATAAAGGAATAGTACCTGAAGCTAGAAAGACAAAGGGGAAAAAAAGGCTGATTAAAGAAGTTGCCGAATCCCTTAAAAGCTGTTTTAAGCCTTTAGTTTGGATTTTTTTTGGCAGTGTTCTTAATCTCAATGAGTCTGAAGGATGAATGGTCCTGCAGGAGGAGAGCCCTGGAGCCATGCAGGTGCTGATGTGCTGCCTCTGCATCTTTTATCAAAAAAGGGACTGAGATGTGCATTTCTGGTGAAGACAATACACCTCCTGCTTTGTTGCTGCTCCTCTCTGTCTGCACACTGATACCTCTGCCAGGTAATGTGTGAAGCCAAGATTTTAAATGCTCTTACTTCATGTGAGATGGCTTAGGAAGCCTGCCCTTAAATAGAAAGGTATCAAAATAATCCCAAATCAGATCTTCCCAGTGACAGAAACGTTCAATGGCTCATCATGATGATCAAAGGATTGCAAGTATAAACACATATAAACATTTTTACAGCTGCTTTTCCTGAATGTGAATTGACACTGTATTATGCCTTTTATTCAGCTCATGTCAGCACTGGTTCAGCTGAGACAAGAATGATGGAAATATGAAGAATGTGTGTAAGGTTCATATTATGCCAACATAGTGTCTCACCTGCTTTGATAATGCAATAAAAATCAGAGATCAAGGAAACCTAATAGATGGTACAGTAGATGTCTGCAGCTTTATTGCCAGTAAAGGTGAGAAGCAATGGGGATGTTCTCCCTCTTCCCATGGTCAATTATTCCATGTAAGAATAATGAGTGTCCTCACTGTTAGGGCATTTACTGTATGATTCATCTCACCTAAGTTTAGATGCCTGCATTATTGAATCTATTGCTGAGCTTGTCACCCTTGACTTCTTCTACAGTAAATGGACAGAAATAGGGGCTCTAAGGGTTCCATTCATCTGTCCTGTGACCTGTGTTAGACCTCAGGAAGACAGGACTCTCATCCTTAGCTCAAGGGATTATCTTCATTAGCACTTCCCTATCTGTCAGGAGAGCTCGGGTTAATGGGGATGTCAGTGTTTAATGATTTGAAGAATATTCTTTTCTAACCAAAGGTGTCCTTTGTTCCTCTCCCCATATTGTTATGACCTCAAGTCCATACCATACTCTAAAGAACACTGAATTTAGAGGAACAGATGGAGAGAAGGGGTGACCTTCTTCCTTAGGACAAGAGCCACATCCTAGGACTGTCTGGCCATTTTCCACCTTACAAATCTCCAGTTATTGAAAATGAAGGTACAAAAGCAACATGCTCAGTCTCTCTTCCTTGCTTCCTTGGACATCGTGGTTTTGTCTTGGGTTTTATCTTTAAAATATTTGAATATATAATTTTAGCTTGTTATGAGCACTGGAAGTTCTGCTTCATGTCTTGTGGCATTTGGGGTTTCACACAGTGAATTTTCTAGGACCCAACTTTCATAGCAGGATTTCCACTGAGCAGAGGAGGTTGAACACAATAAGCAGCATGGTCCCCTGTGCTATTTGGGTGTGAATAAATTCAAATTTCAGCTCCTAAATTTTACAATTTTGTCCCAGGAACCTGCCAACCAAACTTTCCCAAGCCAGTGGTGCCAGCATTTGCTTGCCCACTTCTTATGCTCAGCTCTTAAAGTCTCACTGGAAAACATCTCCCCAGCCTTCTTCAAGCCAAGATATACAGCCCTACCAAGCCAAGCATGGCTACCTTTAAAGTCCCCCTATTCTGTGGTTTCTTTGAGGTCAATGAGGAGAACAGCATTATTTCCACAGGAAATGTATTTGGGTGTCAGAGTGCACCACGAATTTATTCTTCTGTCAGCTTTATTCCTTTCAGCCATTAAAGCCTAAGTGGTTTTCACAGGGTTATGGCATGTTTGGCAGTTTGGTGTACTATAAAATATCATTTATTTATGCCCATATTCCTTAAGCAATTCAGATTTATTTGTGTATTTGTGTGTGCATTTTTCCAGTGGTGGCTACACATTCACAAAGCTTCTTCTTTCCTGACTTAAGCATCTCATCTCCAAACATTTATTTTCTCTCTATTATTTTTCATTATTTATTTTCTAGGCTTTTTTTGCTTTATTTTTTTTAATTTAAATTAATGCAATGCTGCTTAAAAGACCTGGGTCTGACAGCCCTGAAGGGAGAATGCTGCTGTTTATCAGCAGCAAAGGTGCACTGCCAAGAGCTGCAGCCCAATCTAATCTGGAAGGAACTGCAGAACAGGTGGAGATGCTCAGATTTAAGATCTGTTACCATTCAGCCATTCATCCTACTAACACTCCTGACAAGATGATTCATTACTAAGACTCTTAAGTACTAATAATTAATGGTAATGATTATGATTTAGCTTCCAGTGACAGAAGAACTCAAGTTTTGTTTTCCTCAGCCTCATTTCTTTCCTTTTCTTTTATTTTCCTCAGCCTCATTTCTTTCCTTTTCTTTTACACATCAGAATATTTTTCAAGGGTTTTGAGGTTATGGAAATAAAGGTTTGGCCTCCTCACCCCCACAGAGCAGAACAATTTAATGGCTCAGTGGTTGTAGATGTCCAACACTTCCCATCAGTGGCTGCTGAAGAGCCCTGCCTGCATGAGACCTTCACATTGGGCAGAATGAATCACATAAAAAAATACAATTATTTCACAGACCAATGGTCCAGCTAGGCAGAATATTTTCAACAAAAGGCAGGAATGGCTGTTTTGATAAAACACACTGTAAACAGGCAAATAACAGGATAATTCTTACTTTCTGGCAGGTGACTCCTGCATGCAGAAGTCACATGGAGATTTCAGTGTTTAACAGCCAGTCACAGATTTATCCCTTACGAGTCTGTTCATTCCCCTTCGAAATGGTTTGAGGTTTTTCTGTATTTCACTGTATTCTGGGGGGAAGAGAGGCATAAAGTCACTGAGTGCTGTCTGAGAAATTGCTTCTCTCTGCTTGGTCTGATTGCTCCACTGCCCAGCCCCAAATCAGAATCACTGAATCATTAAGGTTGGAAAAGAGCTAAAAGGTCATCAGGTCCAGCCTTTGACCAAACACCATCATGCCCACCAAACCATACCACAAAGAGCCTCATCTACTCAGTGTTTGGGAGTGTTTTGAACACTCCACCACTTGCAATGAGCAAGGCAGTGAATAATTATTTCCTGATATAACTCTTTCCATCCTTTGTAAGTTTATAAAACTTTGTCACATCATTCATTAATCATGTACTTTCCAGTTGTCTCTTTTCAAATAAAAGGAAAAACCAAGATTCTAAACTCTTACATAATTTTCCATAGAAAAAAATGTCATCTGAGGACCTCCATTTGGTACAGATTTTTGGGGATAGAACACTTCCAAGACATCCTAAGCAGCTCTGATGCTATTTGGGAGTGCTCACACTGTATAATGCCAGTTGTGACACTATTACCAGGTGTCCTGAGAAAAAGAGGAATAAAAAGTCTGTATACTTGAAGTGTTTCCATTACTGCTTAGATCCACAAAACCCAGTACCACCAAGTTCAGATTTCTGTGTGTTAGGCTATTTCAAATAGTTGTGACTTCTTTTTTTTTCTAAATGCAGGAAGACACATTTAAATTGCAAGGGGATTTTTTATACTAAAACAAAATTTCCTCTTGGATGTTGAACTAAAACTTGAATTCTACCTCTCTTTTTCTCTTATAAACCTTGCCAGACAGGATCTTAATGTTGCCATTTCTAAATTCAAAGATAAATACCAAGAGATTTATCAGGATGGATGTATTTAAGAGTGCAGATGATCAGAGTGAGTGGCACATTTAGTTCTGGTGATCAATCTGCTGGAGGACAGCAGCCTGTGAGCCACATGAGCAAAGCTCTCTCAATCTTATGGCAGTGATGCAGTAAAGGCATCCAGGTTCAAATCCTGATGAAGATGCAAATCTGAGACCAGACATGCCTGAAAGGAATTGTTGCTGTCTGAAAAACTGCACATCAGTTGGGAGGTTTCTGGAAAAGAGTCTCACAAATTTAAAACAGCAAGGAAATTAGTTTTCTCCCTCATGAAATGAATGACTTCCCATGACTTTTCCCTCCTGGCTGAAATGTCAATCCAAGTCTCTGAGATGAGAAAACACATACCCAAGGTCTATAAAGAGGAGGTGGAAATCATATGCAAGATATCCTAGTATATTAAAAACCTAACAGGAAACATTTGCAATATCCTGTAGAGAATATCAGAATATAACATCAGTGTGTGTAGCCCAAGCTGCAAAGCCTCATGCAGGGGGCTGGCATCATATCTTCTTGCAGAAAATTCTCCTTTTTATCCCAGGGCTAGAACACAAATACAGGCATGTGGAGATGGAGACCGTGCTTTTGAATATTTGCCATTTGAACTCTTAATTCCTGTTATTATGACTTCAAAGCCACCTGCCACCCTAAAGAGAACATGGAAAAATACAATGCACACAGGGTTTGTTTATTCCCTTGGTTTTGAACCATGATGGGTTTTGATTCAGGTTTGGAAACAGTTTAAAAGAGTGACCAAATTCTGTCTGCTTTAAGCAATCCCAGAGAGGACCTTGGTTTTTTCTATTCCTGTATCTCTCTGGTCCAGACACTGACCTGATCCCTCCAATTTATCACATTGATGCACATCTTGGTGATTTATTTGCAGCCCACAACATGGATTGCAACATGGAAGTGCTTATGGACAGATAAGAGAGTGAGACTGAAAGGGACCTTCTCAGTGAAGCTCTAATTTGTGCAGTAACTGAAACATATCAGGAGTTGTTTGGTTCCTAAATTATAAAAAAGGCTGTGATTGAGTGTGTAATCCCCACATTGGCCAGGGAAGGCTCACAGAGCTGCCAGGGCTTTGCTTTTCTGTGTCCAATGTACCTCCATCAGCACATTTCCCATTTCCTCACCACAAGGACCTGTTTCACCCATCACCCAGGTTGTAACCCCTCACACTGCCCACTGCCCAGCCAGTGCCCCAGTTTCATCCCAGATTCACCCTCCTGAATCTGGGATGTGAACAGCTTCAACTCCTTAAAGATCAGTTTAACAGCAAATTTCCTGAGTCTTGGTTTTTTGTTTTCCTTTGTTTGTTTGTTTGTTTTTGCATACTCTATTCTCCTAAGTCTCTCCAGCAGCTCTGAGAATAAAAATCAAAGGGCTGCAGGGTTCAGCTTCCCAAAATTTCACCTTGAGCCAGCTCTTTTGTCACAGAGTACAGAAGTAAGAGGCTATTGTGTGCACAAACCTTGGTGAACAGAATGAAACCTGGAGAGGTCTGTTTTGGATGCCACCAGTGCAGATGATGTTGTGAAAATATTTTACAGTACTGGCTGTCAAAAGATTTTCTGAGTGGGGGTCTCAGCCTTAAGAAAGCCATAGCCAAGTGAAATCCTCAGGGCTTTTATTCCAACAGAGAATGGTGCCATGACCTGTTGTGAGAACTGGAAGAAAAAGATCTCATGGTCCTGAAAACACATAATCTTTTTCCCCAAAATTCACAAAGGAAGACTGAATCTGTCATCATTTGCCCATATTTTGGCAGAATCTATAAAGTCGTTCTCCTAGCCCAGCCCAAGCTGTTTTCTGAAATATGATGCTTCCCAACCTCCCAGTGCAGGCTCCATCTCAAGAATCTGAAATTCCTCCTGTTCATTTGCCTGCAAATGGGCAAATGGCTCACTTGGTGAAAAACTCCACAGATGTGGGGAAAATTTATCCAACAGACTTTCACGGTAATGATTTCCCCTCATCACAGAAACAAAGGTACAATTAAGGGACGGGAAACATCCGAATTATTTGCTGATGATGAAAAGAAGAAAATTGGACTCATGTTTTCCAACTTTGAATATGGGAAAATGATGTTGCCCTCCTTTCCCTGGGCCACAAATCTTGGCTGTTGTCATTAGTCTTTTCATTCCTTCTATTGTTCTCTCAAGAAGCTGCAAATTGTCTATTTTCATCAGTTACTGAAACCACAGCAGAGCTGTTGCACTTAGAATAACAAAGGGCTGGAACTATGAAAAGTTCAGCTTTCTTGAGGGGTTGCAGAATGGCACTGAAGTTTAGGGAAATTTCCTCTGGATTTAACAGCATGGGAGACAAGGTAGTAGGGACCTCCTCCAGGAAAGAAAAAGGCATGAAAAGCAGGAGAACTTTTCTCAGAGACATCCCCTTTAGAGTGTTTTTCAGATTGTGATTTGAATAAAGAAAATTTCAAGCTCTAGATTTGTCATTGGATGAAGAAGTGATATGCCTGGGCTCAAATTTTTTGTATAATCCATTAGGATCTACTGAAGACAGGAGAGTGCAAATCCACAAATAGCATTCCAGCTCCTTTTCCCAAGGATATAAGGCTCTGCTTCTAGCTTTCCATGAAGAAACCAGAACCCAGAAAATCCAAGGATGCACTTTCTGAAGACCAGCACCAAAATACTGCCACTGTGGAGATTTATTCATCACCCATCTGGGATCAATAAACCAACTGGGACAAAACCACGCCTGCAGAGGTCAGACAGGGCATTTCTTTGAAATGTTGCTCAGCTGCTCAGGACACAATGAGAAAGGTTCATCTGCCCCTAAATCAAGTCTTGACCAAAGTTTGACGTGGCCAATAGCAAGTGCCAAGGTGCTGGTGATTTTTCACTTCTAGTATAATAAATCCTTCCCACTGTTTGTGAGATTCATGGACATAGCCTCATATCTTCTGCATATCAGAGAGTTTCCAACAAGTGGAAGAGACCTTCATTGGAAGAGACACATCCATGTCCTCTGGTTCTGATGCCAGCTCTCTACTTGGATCCTACAAATCTGAGAGGAACCAACTATTTTATCACTGGGGCAACCATAAGGCTCTTCTGGAAATCCTCTTAATTTGTGTTCCCAGCTGCATTTATTATCAAACACGGGCCACTGAAATTCAGCAACCAAAAATTAGAGGAAACATTTGCCTTTAATTATGCAAATCAGAGATCTCTCTCTCCAGTTAGCATGATCCCAGAAACAGAAACATTTTGAAAATTGGCTCCTAAGAATTTGAAAAAAGCTCCGAAGACACAGCATTTAGCAAAAGAGAAGAGCCCAGGAAGGTATTTTTAGTTTTATCTCTAGAACAGGGTTGAGTAAGGTTCGAGGATAAACTGGGATAAACTTGCTGCAGTCACTGAACAGGAAAACAGAAACAACATATTGCCTGTCTTCTTCCTAAATTATCATTACATTCTGGGCACAAAGTAAAGTAAGAATCTGAGGGTGAATGTGATTGCATAATTAAAGACTACCTCAAAATGTGATCCCAGTCATGTGTTTTTCTTTGTTGTATTTGAGATTTTTATTATTTTTTCACGCAGTAGTAAATATCTAAAGGCAAAAGTAAAAAAATTAAAAGATCTTAAAAGTAACCTGGGAGATTTTTTGCCATCATTGGAGTAAGAATCTTATGGAAAATGACTGGAGACAAAGACAAATAGAAGGTGAAATGATAAGGAGGGAAGACCATCAGGAGACTTTGTAGGGGTCCTTCATAACCCCCATTAATGGGGTTAGAAAACCAGAGCAATGAGGTATTGTAGGGTCTAAGGAAAGTTGAGAGGGCAAAGTGCCACAAAGCTAGGTCAAAGAGAAGTAATTTAATGTGGAGGTGAAACTGAATCTTCATATCACAAGGAACTTCAGGACTGTGCCATCTGTCCTGGCTGGAGACCAGAATGTAAAAAGTACTGACAATATGGACAAAGTAAGGGAAGGAGGAGTGTGACCTGGAAATATGAAACCCTATTAGGAGATAAAGGCAGATCAATTTTGCTTTCATTTGGTCAAGAAATAAGTGAACCCTTTCTGATAATGCACTAATGTACATTGGTCTCAGTACGATATATAAATAGACCAGTAAAAAAAAAATACATAAATCATAAGTAAGTGATGGTAAGATCAGATTAATTCCTCCAATTTATCAAAATTATAAGAAACAGTGAAATTATCTACTTGATTGCTTTTATGCTGAAAATTTAATTCTTCACAAAATAAAGTTCAGAAAAATGTGCATTTTCTAAATAGCAGGATTTTTTTCACTGAGATTTT
>JAOTQP010001286.1:147711870-147728700 GCA_026413545.1 Cichladusa arquata | reverse complement strand
TTTTTTTGTAATGGGCAAGATGTTGCTAGATGGGAAAACAAATGATGATACTTAGACACATAAGAAAGGTTGTTCATGAAGGTGCAACAGAGGAAATAATTGTGAGGTTTTCATATTTCTTTTCCTAGAACATCAGAACCCAAATAATTGATTTATTGTCTTGGATAACTACAATATCATTTTTTTTATCAGTAGTAAAAGTGAAAAATATAATAAATCAAGAACTGAGATTGTTGATTTTAATGTGGTTGCTGGAAATTGAAAGGGAAATGTCAAGGATGGACTGGGCTAAGGATGTGTCAAACTGTGTGACAGCATGGGGATGATCTTTTGAGTCACAAGTTTCAAATAATCAAAAAAGAGAAGGGGTTCCTGTGACTGGGTGTGGAAATGACCAAGGGAAGAGGAGCCTGTGAATTCATTTGGAGACTTGTAGAACCCCTGAAGAACAAAGGATGAGTCTATCAGAACCAAACCAGATAATTTTGAAGAGACTTGTGAGAAGGAATTACAAGACACAAAAGGTGTCAGGATTTCATGGAGGAGAAGAAGGAATACAACCTCAGCAGCAAATGAATCAAAGAGTCTTTGTGTAAAATTTAGCCCTCATTCTTTGTACATTCCTCTTTTTTATTGTTGTTGTTGCAAAGAAAATAATCTTCCAGGAAGTCATTACATCGATTCCCTGTCACATTAACCCATGCTGAAAACTAACATCCTGCCAAGGGAGACAATAGAAATGAAAAATTTGATTTCTCTCTCTCTCTCCATTTTTGATGGAAGCTATTCCATTTCAGATGTCTTTGCATTATTAATTCCCCCTCATTTATTGGCTTCAGTGTTCTCCACCAAACTTGTTCGTATAGATCACAGGATCCCAGGGTCACTAAGGTTGGGAAAGATCTCCAAGGGCATCAAGCCCAACCATTAACCCAACACTGGCAGGTCCACCACTAAACCATGTCCTCAAGCACTATGTCTACACATTCTTTGAACACTTTCAGGGATGGTGACAACCTGTTCCAATGCCTGACCACCCTTCCAGTGAAGAAATTTTTATTTTTTAATATCAAATCTTAATTTCCCCTGGCAATATTTGCGCCTATTTCCTCTTGTTCTTTCACTTGTTACTGGGAATAGAGACTGACCCTCACCTGGTTGCAACTTCCTCTAAGGTTGGTTTAGAGAGTGATAAGGTGCCCCTGAGCCTCCTTTTCTCTGGGCTGAGCCCCTCTAGCTCCCTCAGCCCCTCCTCACCAGACCTGTGCTCCAAATGATGTTGGTATTTTCTGTATTGTGGGCACAGAAACAAATCCTTGTGGTGCAAACACCCCTGTGGTGCCTAAGCAGAGTTCTTTGGGGGCTCTGGAATGAAGGAGGATGCTCAGACTCTTGGCCTGTAGTAAGTGAGGTCATTGGAACAGGACATTCATCATGGGACTTATCCTCAGGTATGGTGGTGCACATCTGTCTGAGGTCTGAAGATCAAATCCTTCCCACAGAGAAGCAACCATTGCTAATACAGACCCAGAAAAGGTCTGTTTTTTCAACCAAGATGATAATATCAACTGCTATTTTTATCTTTGCATGCAGATCAGTCATGTCCTCCCTGAAAGGGTTTCCTTCATGGATCCATTTGTTGCGCTGAATGTCACTTCTCCATCAATCCCCATGCACCTGAACCCAAATCCATGTCTTTGGGCAGCCTGCCCTGTTTCCTGTAGCTCTGCCTCTCCCCCTTTCTCTCTGGTGGCTGCACATTACCTGAGGCTGTACTAGTTGAACTCTCTAGCAGGAGTTTTCTGTCTGTTCTTTGCTGTCAAGGGAACAGGCAATTTAGCAGTACAGCTGTTTGAAAATGCTGTGCTGGGAGAATTTTCAGCTCTAACAGCTCATTGCAGGGCTTGTTTGTTTTTGTTTTTTAATTACTTCTCATTTTGAAATGTGTGCTGCTCGTTATAATCCATCACATATAAGGATATAATTTATCATGTTGCAAAGTTGAAATTGAAAAGAAAAGAAACCATAGAGTTTCAAAACTTTCTTTTTCCTTGTGGATTTTTACTTCTTATTGTAAATATTCGTTGCAGTCTGGAATGATGTTTTTCCTCAAAACAAATCAGCATTCATCATACAAAGGATATTCTGAATTTTTCTCAGCTCTAATAAGTGAATTGAGAAGTCAGTGATGACTCTTCAGTTTAAAGGAAGTGGGATGTTTTAATCAGGAGATGGCATTCCTTTGCCAAGCATCATCCTGAGCTGTATTTAGGTGCTGCTGTGAGAGAAAGAATGCTTTTTAAATTGCAGCCACAGTCTGTTACCATTGAAAATCCTGCAATGGAGTGGGCACCACTGAATTTCTGTGTGTAAGAGGTGACAATCGGTGACAATTTCACCTTTGAAAGAGTGTAAACCAATCTCAACCCATTTTCCTGCTTGGTTCTCTTGTCCTTCCAGGTCAATATCCTCTGTCTATCCTCTTACAGTGTCTACTCTCATTTATTCATTACGAAGCTGGTGAAGGGTCTTGAGAGTAACTCCAATGAGGAGCAGCTGAGGGGGCTGGGCTTGTTTAGCCCAGTGAAAAGAAGGCTCAGGGAAGGTCTGACCACTCTCAAAACTCCCTGACAGGAGGTTGTAGCCAGGTGAGGCTTGGCCTCTTCTCCCAGGCAGCAATCAACAGGATGAGAGGATGTGGCCTCAGGCTTCTCCAGAAGGGGGTCATTTTGGGCATCAGGAAGAATTTCTTCATAGAAAGGGTGGTCAGGCATTGGAAGGGGCTGCACAGGGAGGTGGTGGAGCCCCCATCCCTGTAGATGTTGAAGAAATGACTGGACATGGCTCTCAGTGCTCTGGTCTCGCTGAGAGGGGGATCAGAAAAATAGTTGGACTCCATGACCCTGGAGGTCTTTTCTAACTTTAATTATTCAGTGATTGCCACCCGTTCCACCCTTGGCTTGTCAGTGGTTTCCCCTGGATGTGAGCATAGCAAATGAACAGTCCTTTCCCTGGGAAGGCCACAGACACTGACAAACAAGTCCTGGCAGCTCTTCCTGCAGCAGATTGGCACTTCTTTGCTCTGCCACTCTGCACCCAGAGCAGGGCTGACAATGAGGAGCACAGGTTTGCAGTGCAACCCCCTGTCAGAGCCCATCCTCCAGCCTGCAGCCACTCAGAGAGAACAAAGCAAAATCACCGGGTTTCACTGACACAGCATCCATCCTCCAGGCTGCCAGCCAGGGGACAGATCTGATCACAGGCTGGTGACTGACAGAGGTGACTTCTTAAACCACTGAGGCAAGATTATCCAGGGCTCCTTTGTCAGCTCCCTGCAGCTGCAAGCAGGGAACATTTTGGCAGGCAGCTGCCCTGACTGCTCACTCTGTCTGTCACACACAAACACACATTTGTGCACAAGTGAAGGAATCACTGAGCAGATGTACTCACAACAGCTCCTAAACCGTGTTTTTATTTTGCAGTCACAACAGTCAGCACCATGGAAATCAGGCATTGATCAAAATTATTGAACAATTAAGGCATGATAATGAGCATCTAATATGGCTGCTAATGTAATTACAGTGTCATATCACTTAAAGATGTGCTGCTGGGTGGTGAGGCAGGATGCTGGAATATTAACGGAATCTCTCACTCCTGTGCTCATTCAACATATTCCAAAAATGCAGTTAAGCAAACCTGGGGAGGAACAAAAGCAAAAATTGGAGATAAAATTGTCACTGGCAATGCCACCAATTGTCCACACAAGTAGCTTTCCAATGGATAGGTACCAATGTTTTGTTTTGATGCTTTATATCTGAAGAAGGGATAGAAAAAGGGGTAGAATTTTGCTTCCAGAAAAAGAAGTTCAAGGGTGTGGGAACAAAAAGAGGAGGAAGCTTAAAATACAAGTCAGAATTTATCATGCATGTGGAGCACAGGAAACAATTTTATTCTTTCCACTGGCCATGATCCCTTGACTGTGGATAAGGCTTGTAGGATAGTGACAATCCGCTTGTCTTACAAGTGTAAATACTGCTTCAGGGAATATCTGCAGTTAAAGAGGGATTCTCAGGTTTGTGTGCAAAGCATAAGGAACGTGGATTGGTTCTGCTAATCATGCTCGTGCAAAAGTCAGGCACATATGTAGGAGAACGAGCACGTTCAAAGGTGCCTGTGCTTCATTTGCAAATGAAAAGTCTATCTTCTTTCCATATGTAACATGCCAAATTGAGAGGATCCAAAAAAAACCCCCAAAACTCTGCCTGTCTTGCACTTCCAATGCTGCAAAAGCTAAAAAATGTTGAACCTTCTTTCCAAATGTGGCTCTAAGTACCTTCAGCATCATCTTTTCATGGAGCTGTAATGATGCAATGGAGGGTGACTCAACATTCAAGCACCGCTCAAGATCATGACTTATTTCTTTAAAATTATATTTCCATCTTCTCAAGGGAGAATCCCAGAGTTAAGACATGTAAATGGTCAGACTTATCAAGGGACTTTTTGAATAAGTTGACTGTGTCTAAAATTTAGTCCTGAAAATTTAAAGCATTTCACCATTCTTTAGCTGTGTAAAGTGTAGGTAACTCTGTTGGTCCAGTCATGGATGTTGTGGGTGATCTCAACTAATTTTCAGTGCTTAAATCCACCTTAAGTGAAATCCACTTAGCTGAAACTTAAGTGTTTACTTGTAGTTTAGTGTTTACATGCATCAGTGCTTAAACATTTGTTATAGCCAGTGGAGAACTAATCAGTCAGAGCAGCCCACTGCATCCAATAATCTGGAAAAACACTAGGGACATGATCAATGTGTCTAAAATATGCTTTTGAGGTGATTCCTCCCCTCTGGACTGCTCTGGTGAGACCCCACCTGCAGTGCTGCAGCTGAAATGTTCTCCAATACACCTCTGCATCAGCTGAGGGAGGTTCAGTTGTGTCAGCAGAAGTGACCTGGTGCTGTGTGAGATGCCCTGAGATTCCTCTTGTGGATGACTGAGGTATAAAAAGCATCCACAGGAAATACCCCAGCTCCTGCAGCTTCTGTCCTTGTGGTTCCAGGCTAAAGAGATAAAGAAATATTTATAGTCAGGGCAGTATCAGGTTTCTTTAGAAGCTGTGAACTTGTGCATGTTTCAGATGCATAAACATAAGTTTTTGGTGCCATTTTTGATGTGTTAGGATATCCCTCCTGGATCCAGTTAGTAGTGCAGAGATCCTATGACAGATCTCCCAGTTTCCCATGGCAGGTCTTAGTTGGCACCAGATATCTATGGTGATTAATAGAGTTAATTTAGAGGGAAATTCGCCTGGCCAAATACAGGAATTTGCTTTAGGATGAGGTGAATTGGCCTTAAAATCCATTAACACTGCTAACTCTTTCCCCTTTAACCATAAAGACATCCCATGGTGATCTCATCCCTATAATCACCTATCCCAAGTGCTATTAATACCCACATTTAATTAAATTCATCATAACAAAACTAATAGGCCTCTCTTTTTTTGTAGACAATATTTTATTTTTTTTTTTTTTTTTTTTTTTTTTCTGTTTTATTTTGGTAATTGCCTTGGTTTTGGGAAATGCAGAATTTTTTCCCTATAACTGCAGTCCTTACATCTCCTTGTCTCTGGGAACCACAAAGCACACAAAAAGTAAATTACTTCCTTAGAAGAAGAGATCCAATCTTTTTTTTCTTTTTTTTTTGACAGCTCCTTTCTCACCTCATTATTTCTCCATCACAATGACTAAAGCTGTCAGATTCCTGATGGAAGGCTGCAAGGGAAGCATGTTGCAAGCAGCTGGTCTTCACAGAGCTGTTGATTCCCTGCTCTCCCAACCCTGTTCCCAAAATGTAGAATGCACAAACAAAGCAAAACAAAGCAGAAAATACATTTTCTTCCACCAGTGCAGATTTACCAAAGGAACAGAATTTCACTGACATGCTCACAAATGTGGGACTAGAAATAAAAAAATAGGTAACTGGACAATGAAGAGTGTGAGAGGGTTGGTTGAGCTGGGATCTAAGGATTTGTGTCATGGTTGGGTTACCCTCCTTCCCTCCCTTGGCTTCTGGACATCAGGGATTGCTGGATGTGCTTTGGGATCCAGAGGTGAAAAGCAGTGTATAGGATTTAGGAATGACGGGATCATTCCCTAGGAATTATGGCTGATGCTGGATCTAGGAAAAGAAGTTATCATAGGATCATGGAATGGCCTGGGTGGGAAAGGACCTTAAAGATCATGTCATTCCACCCCTCCTGTCCTGGGCAGGGACACCTTCCACTGCTGTGTTATAGGTGAGGAACACCATAAGGCACGGAAAGGTGGGTTGGGAAGAATAAATGTGGGAAAATAGAGGTCTAAGGGGTCAGAAAGGGCAGGCCAATTGCCAATTGGGCTTTCACCTGTTTTCTGCAAAAGCTCTTTTTGTCTCCTTCCCTATGGGTCTGGTCACTTTCCTCTAAAAGGCTTAGAGGGTTGGATTCATCACATTACCTGTTTGGTGTTTATATCATGAAGCATTAAACCAACAACTTTTAGATCAATTTTTCTCCTTTGAAGAGAAAAAATCAAGGTTCGGTATTGACATGGGAAACAACATGCAGCTATACAGCTGCTCCTGCCATATAAATTAGCTCACTTTTCACACCACTCACTCTTAAGATAAATGATGATTACTTGTTGAGCTTTTTAGCCCCTCCCCCTTTTCCACAATAATATAATTATTACTGTCATTCCTGAAATGTCTCCATAGGAATTGCAACTTCTACAAAAATAATCACTGAGGTTGTTGACAGTAATTTATAGATGTTTAGGCTACCAATAAATCTTGGAGCTAAAGGAAGCCTACAGCAAGGACAATCCCCATACCCTGGCAAGCAAAGAATCGAGGGAAACCATTTGCATAATCAACATATTATAAGGTATCAGGACATCTCTTCTTGTTGATCTTGGTATTAGTCTGATGTCATTATCAAGGTAGACATGACAAATAATATTTTATTTCTATGAATGATAATCAGCACACTGCAGAGTGTGTATCTTTATTGATTTGATTAAAAGCTTTGATCTGAGAAATTACCAATTAATGCTATCTAAATTAGTCTCTGTGGGTTTGGGCAGAGCAGCAGGAAAATAATTCTCTCGTAAAGCTAGTGATTGGACACAAAAGCAATTTGTTTAATAGTGCTAAATCTGAAAAGAAAATATTCAATTTGGAAGTTTCCTGCAGGTCAGTCCTCAGTTCCTCATTAGTCATTAATGACTGCACTTCAGCCCCACTGTCTGAAATTGCATGTGCACTTTAGAGACCCTTAATTAAAAAAAGACAAGGAAAAAAGTCTTCCTTAAACAGCTGAGAGTCTGTGACTACTGGATCTGCTTCAGAGAGTGAGAACAGAGCAGAGCAATTTTGGAAAGGAAGTTGCTGACCTGGCAAGGAGGAATTTGAGCTCAGCTTGCTGGGCTAGGGACAGCAACACCCTGGGATAACCAGAAACCATGGATGAGAGAAAGCAAACAAAGCACGGGGCAGAAGAGGATGATACTCTCCTTTCAGTACCTGAGCACACCCAGCACGACAACCAAACAGGAGGAATGAGGAGCCCAAGCACAGGTGCAGAGCTATGGCACTGGAATTACAGGGATTTGGAGGAAACTCGCAGTGATGGAGCGAGTGATGGACAGAGAATTTTGTAGGGAGAGGCAGGGAGGATGGCACAGCAGGGGTGTTTTCTCTCAGCTGGCTCTGCTTGGGAACAAGCTGCAGATGGGTCAGCAGAGCATCCTTATGAGGAGAAGCTAAAAGAGCCTTACAGAATCACAGAATATCTGAGTGGGAAGAAACCCATGGGGATCATTGAGTCCAGCTCCTGGCCCTGCACAGATCAACTCCAAGAGTCACACCAATGCCTGAGAGCATTTTCCAAACTCTTCTTGAACTCTGTCAGGCTTGGGGCTGTGATCACTTCCCTAGGAGTCCCATTCCACTGCTCAACCACCCCTTGGGTGAAGCCTTTTTTTGTAATATCCAACAACCTAAACCTTCTGGACACAACTTCAGGCCATTCCCTTGGGTCCTGTCACTGGTCACTGCAGAGATCAGTGCCTGCTCTCCTCTTCCCCTCACAGGGAAGCTGTAACTACGTTGAGGTCTCCCCTCAGTCTCCTCCAGGCAGAACAGACCAAGTGTCCTCAGCTGCTCCTTGTATGGTTTCACCTCCAGACCCTTCACCATCTTTACCCTCCTTCAGACACACTCTAATAGCTGAATATTCTTCATATATAGTGATGCCTTTTTTATCTTTTGACTTGTTTAGCCAGAAGAGAAGGCTAAGGGGTAACTAAATCCAATCTCCCCAATATTTGGTGGTGTCAGAGCAAAGGCTCCTTTCAGAGGTGCCCTAGTAAAGGCAGTGGTCACAAATTTCAGCTGTTTGGAAAAAAAATTTTAAAATTCTTCATCACCTGAATGGTTAAGTACATGTTTAGGGCTGGAGAGCCTGTGACATCTCAAATACTTTTAGATTTTGCTGCACAGCCAAGGGGAAGGAGGTTTACCTCAGAAATCAGCCCTGTCTTCAGCAGGAGTTTCAATTAGGGAACTCCAGGTACCCTTTCCAACCTAAGTGATTCTTTGATTCCTCACTGGTATGCAGAGTAACTCAGCAAATAAACATTAGAGTTTGGCTCTTCATTCATAGCAGTGGCATGTCTTGACTGAAAGCTCCCTCAGCATATTTTGCTGCTCAGAATCCTGATACTTGTAGCAGTGAATAAAACACAGGCAACCTGGGAAATGGAGAAAAATATGTCTAAGTAAAAAGTTTTGCTACAGATCCTCATCTCACCTCTAAAATCCTCCTGAAGTTATCCTCAGAACAGGCATTGCTTTATATCACAGAATCACAGAATTAACCAGGTTAGAAATGGTCTTTGAGATCATCAAATCCAACCTATGACTCATTGGAATCTCCTCATTTTCTACAGTTGTAGTGAAGGTTTGAAAGACCAAAACAAGACAGTGGAAGTTGAAAGAAAGTAAAATATTCCCTGTCCGTGGTGTGGGGGAATGGAACTAGATGACCTTCAAGGTCCCTTCAAAGCCAAACCATTCTATGATTCTATTAAAAAACACATAAATTTGAGTGTTGTTGTTCTAAATGCAATTCTCTGCCTTCAAGAGTTTGTAACCTATTCCTCACAGTAAGCTGAATCATTACCCAGATGTTCCTCTTAAGCAGGAAATAAGTTGTCTGATTGTTATTAATTTTCCTTCTAATTTCTAGTAATAAATATTTTCTTTGTAACCTTCAAAGTTTGAGCCTGTTTTGCCTTCCTCCTAATCCTATATCACAGCAGGAAATGAGTAAATAATTTAATTCTAGAGAGTGCTTTAGCAATTTGGCCAATGCTAAAGCCACGACATAAATTGGTGCATTGGCTGGGAAATCTCAAATTGGCAAACCAAAACCACTACACTTTCTCTTCTCCTAGAAATCACACTGGAAAATATAATTCACTCTAAAACTTCTGCCAAGAAGGACTCCACATGAACCCAGTATCACAAAGGATTCTCTCTGTTAAACTCAGATCATTGGCATGGCTCAGTGTCCTGCACCAGCTCTTCCCTTAAATTCAGGGAAAGACCAGTGAGGATTTAAGGGTTTGATCTGTTGGTTCTCATGTTTATTGCTACCATTACCAGCTTTAAACATGGAAAACAGAATCCAAGCTTTTTATTGCCTGGCTTTAGTTCCTACAAAATTTTGTGCATCCCCTTCAGCTGAGAATTTGCTGGATTGGTTTGTGGGGGTGTTTTTTGGAGGAACATGAAAGTGAGCGCTGTATGAACACGTTCTTGGGACACAGCTGTTTGTTAGCACAAATTACCTCTTGTTCTGACCACCTCCCCCTCCAAAGCACCTACTGAGACAGGGAAGGGAAGATATGAGCTTTGCCATGGCAACCCAAAACCTTCTAGTGAAATTAAAACCCAAATGGAAAAGGATGGCAGGCTCGGTGACAAACAAAAACCTCACTTTTCCTTTCAAATGAAGCTGATGGAAGTTTTAGATGTGCCTTGAGATATTAATAACTAGATCTTTTTCTAGAGACGGTGAGATGAACACAATAATTACAACAGTGGCAGTAAGACTGGTAATAAAATGAGCAACTCTCTTTGAACTTGAAGCTATCATTAGATTGACTGAGGAGATCAGCATTTGGGCTTAAGTCCCTAAAGCAGAGTCTCTGGCTTATACAAAAGTATGAGAAAAATACTGCTCCAGTATTTCAATCTTTTTAAATAGCAGTATTTCAATCTTTTTAAATGTTTCCCACTGGGGCACAGTTTGTAGAGAAAGGAAGTGCCTCGTTATTTTGTTTTACAGGGTGTCATTCCAGACCCAGAGCGAGGCAGGATTATACTTTTGCAGAGGAAAAAGATAAAAATAGTCCTTGCTGCATCAGAGAAGGCAAAAATTAGACTGGAAAACAAGATGAGCTTAGGTGTGGCTCACTGACTTTATATCTGTCACTCTGCTGTTTAGACATGAGATATGAGAAAATGCTACTGTCCTGCTTAAGAGAATTTGTTGTTAAATGACTTGGATTGTGGGGAGTTTGATTTCAAATCCTCATTTGACACCCTCTGAGCTGGTTTTGAGAGGAAAGGCAACCCAGCTACCACCCCCTGGATTTTTTTCTGATTGTTACCCGTCTCACACATCCTATTTTATATAAATACAGGGAATGTGCTTAGGACCCAGAGACAAATATACCATACAATTTTTTCCTTCAGTAGTTTTCCCTCCCTTCCTTAGCATAGTTTTATTGTATCCTGGGCTGAAGTTATTTTTGTGAGAATTTTCATGTGTGTCCATTCTGATAAATTGCTACTTTCAAAAAAATTCGTGTATGATTAAAAAAATTCCTGAGTAGTTCACCCAGTAGTTCCTGTTCTGAAGATTGTATGATCTACACCACTTTCAGCAATGGAAGCAACAGCAATTTAGAAAAACAAATGAGTTTATATTTGTGCTTTCTCTTCACTGACCATCCAGAAACTGAACTTCCATGTCATGCTTCTTCTCTTTAATGGAGGGTCAACAAATCCAAGATATTACAGCCAGATCTCCCTGCAGGTCAGCATCTTGAAATAAATGGGGAGCTCAGATTTTGCTTAATGTGATTTCCTCTAGTGTATCATGGCAACTTTAAACCAAATCACTCCTCATTACACTCCCCATCTTATGTCAGTGATGCTTGAGCAGCTCAATCTTCACGCAGGATTCCAGACATTCAAGAACTCATAAACTTCATTCCACCCTTACCAGCAAGATGGAGCCAACTGCAGAGGAGAGAATGTGGGATGAACTTACTGTAACCCCCATTCCCTGTCCCGCTGTCCTTCCCACTGGAAGGAAGGAGATAGGGAAAATCTGGAGTGAAGCTGAGCCCAGGAAGAAGGAAAGGGAAAAGAGTTTTTACGATTTGGTTTTATTTCTCATTTTCCCAGTCTGACCTGAATTATAACAATTTAAATAAATTTCCCCAAGACTAGCCTATGACAGTAATCAGTGAGTGGTCTCTCACTGTCCTTATCTCACCCCACAAACCTTTCATTATTCCTTCTCCCCCCTGTCCAGCTGAGGAGGGAAGTGATGGAGCAGCTTTTTTGAGCACCGTTGTGTCCAGCTGGACTCAACTCATCACAAAGTCTAATAAAAAGTAACATTTCCCAACAAGGACACACTGATCTCGCTTGGAAAACGACACCTCTCCTTTTAGTATGGTTTTTAATCCAAAAGAGGAGAGATTTAAATTAGATGTTAGGAAGAAATATTTTCCTGTGAGGGTGGTGAGGCCCTGGCACAGGCTGCCCAGAGAAGCTGTGGCTGCCTCATCCCTGGAAGTGTCCAAGGCCAGGATGGATCAACCTGGGATAGTGGAAGGTGTCCCTGCCCATGGCAGGGAGTAGAAATGAGATGATTTTGAAGTCCTTTCCAACCCAAACCATTCTGTGGTTCTACTGTTTGTCTCAAAAACATGGAAGTTACTCACGCCTACAACCCTGTGATAAGATAAGGCTGCGGCTCAGACAGGGACAAGGAATCTCCAGCTGCAGAAAAGACTTTTGCACCCACAGTCCTCCAATTATCCTGATCTGGCTTTGCATTCCAACCACCAGTTTTATGTTTCCTTCAAAAAATATTCACTTTCTGGCTAATTTGAAGGTGAAGATCTCCAGACAGCATTTTGCAACACCAGAGATCTAACTGAAAGGACCAGGTTCTGAAAGAAATAGTTGCAACCTACTGAGAAAGATGCAAACATGTGGGTTTAGAAATCTCATTTATTGTTATTCACCCAAGCACTTCATTTCTTCCTCTAAAGGGAGCTCACACAAAGCTCCTCGAGTGTGTGGGCTGGAACAAAACCTTCAAAAGCCTTAACGAGGTTCTCGGAAAAAGTTGGTTAGGCTGTTTAGTCATAAGATGTTTTCATCGTACACTTTCATTTTCATTTAAATGAAAACATTTTGAAATAAGAAAAGGAAGTTAAAATTCTGTTTGGAAAGGGAAAATGAAACAGTTGGAAACGCACTTTCGGTACAGAAGAAATGAATTTTTTAAAAAGCAATTCCAAAAGTATCGAACCAAAGTTTTCTCTTTTATAATTTCATTTCCTTGGAAGTTCTATTGAGATGGAATGTATTTGCTCCATTTCCAAACAGTGAAACGGTTGGAAATTATGGAATTCCTGTAAGTGGAATTTCTTTCCTTGTCTAGCTCTGCTTTGAGGGATGAGGAAAAATGCAATTTTCTTTGAAATATAACTCAAATGACTTGAAGGTAGGAACCATTCTTGTAAGTGTTGTAATCATTATATTGGTGTCTACACAAAACATTTTTCCTTCTACTTGAATCCTTCTTTTATGTCTTCCTCCTATTACAATTTTAGACACTGTTTTTTCCTTCTTTTATGTCTTCCTCCTATTATAATTTTAGACACTGTTTTTTCCTGTGGCTGCGTTCTGCCTGTCCATGGGCTGAATGTGAAGCCATTAAACTGCTCTATATTCCACAGCAGAATTTTTCAAACTTGAAAAATATTTTACTCAAAGATGACAACAATCCCCTAGATTCCCTACAGTACTACAATAGAGTAAATTATTCATTGAGCTGGAACCTTACTTTTAGCATCTTGATCAAAGAAACTTCCTCTAAGAACATTAAAGATTAAACTATAGAAAATATAAATAAATGGTGTTAAAATGTGCCACATGATTACAAAGTACAAATCCTGATGGTATTTATTGTGGTATTTACCTGTCATGATATCTGTAGTCACTGCTTCTCTGGCTGTAAATCCTTCTGTCCTCTAAGATCATAAAAGCCTTGTAGTAGTCCTATTTTTCCACAGATTCAGGTGTGCCTGGAGCAAAACTCAACAGTACTGAGTACTTTTTGGTAATACATTTCATAATAAATCTTAAAAGCCTCTGCTTCACCCTTGCCAGAAAGTATTTTGGGAAAGGTTGCCAAATTGCTGCAATTTGAAGAACATGGCTTCCATTTAATGAAATCTGTGGTTATATTGAAGCACATAATCATGTGGAAAATGCACAAGAATTACATTTCTGCCTTGGAACAGAAGCCTTAAAACACAGATCAAAAATCAGAAAAAAGGGAAAAACCAAGAGAAAAGCACTGTGCTTCCCTCCAATCTCCACTTCCATCAGACCAGCAGGGTCACCTTGTATTCTGCTGGAGATCAACACCCTTGCCCTCAGCTGAAGTGCTCATGTATTTAGACTTTCATTTTTCCTGTTAAAGAGCTCCCATGAGACACCATCTACATGAGAAATGTCTGGCATTTATTATTGTGACACAAGCAACAGTCCACAATCTGTCTGGCAAAACTCCGCAGCGAAAATTATTCAAGAGATCAGGACCAGTCTTGAAGCTCTTTTACAGCCCCCAAAGCAGGGGCTACACCCACAGAAACAAAAAATATTTTTGGCTTAAAGTCTGCAGTTCTTGACTGTCACACTGACTTATTCTGAGGAATTAAAAAACCACAGCGTTTATTCTGGGAAAGAAATAAAAGGGCCAACCTATAAAATAGGCAGACCTGAGCTGCACATGATTTCATCATGAATTAATTACCCATAAAGGCATCTTGTCTTTGTCCCTGCCTGCTCTTGAGGTAAGTCCTAGGTGTTTACTGTTCATTAAAGGTTGATGCTCATGGAAAATCTACAGTCTGTCACTGAATAAATACAACATTTTAGAGAGTCTTGTAGCCTAAGCAGTGCTAATATCAGTCACAAAATATGCTTAGAGAAAAACCACTGGATATCTTGTGCTGAAAAAGTGAAGTCCTACAAAAAATCCAATCTATACTGTAATAGCATCCCAAGTTTAAATATTTGGGTTCTTAAATATCACTAAGAAATTAAGATCATGAAAAAATTCACCTGTTATAACACCCTCCTGCTCCTGCTGTAGCAGTTCCCACAATCCCATGCAAAGCAAAATTTATTTTGCCTGAAATGTCATGGGGATTGAAAATCTAAGCAGAGATGTGCACAGCATTCAGGTGTCAGCTTTCAGGGAGCTGTTCCCATTAGTATATATTATATCTATGAATATAAAACTAGAAAAAACGGGGATTGTGCTTTGCTTCCTTAGTTCTCCATTTGTCTTGCTCAATATACAGGTTATAATCTCTAAACAAAGACCTGTATGAAAGCTATTGTAAACACTGAATGTAAGTTTTGTAAATAGTTGATGTTAGACCAAGGGTTGAATCCAAGCCAATAGGATCATACAAGTCACAATTTTACCACGGATTATGGAGATAGTTGAGATCCAAGGACATCTGCATGATACCTCTCATCCCTGTCCTCAGAACATGCAGTGAGCATCACTTTCCTCCATTGCTCTCCTACAAAGAGCAGTTGCAGTGAAGCTTGAGAGGGAAGTAGCAGATTTCCAGAGTTTTCTACATTTTATCTCATCCCCTGAGGTCAATTGATGGGTTGGTGGAAGGCTTCAGGTCTCTTCCACTCCACTGCAGCACCATCTTCTTCAATGGCACTGCTGAAATACCAAGTTCAGACTTCATCAGCCTCAGCACCTGAATTTTAGTCAATTTTAATGCCTAAATGATACTAGAAAGATGCAAAGGAAGACCAGCATCTTCTTTGCTGTTAGCATGTCCTGAAATGTTTTCCTTTACCTCCTGGACTAAATTATCTTCTCTTTCCTGATCCATCTTTTAAAAGTTAATGACTCAAAAATATAACTGGACATGAGCAATTTAGCTCTAACTGTGATGAGAACCTTTAATTGACTTGAGTGCTCTTTATGAGGGGGATGTATTTGTTTTATACAGATTCCCTGCCTTCAGTCAATGAATGTCTCCTTCCAGCACTCAGTATTTATAGTTGAACCCCTCGAGGTCTGGTACAATTAGAGTCACTACAGGGAAATTATACTGAGTCACACTTTTTCTCAGCCTCTCTTAGGATTAAGCAGGCAGCTGACACCAAACAGACAAAATTTGCAGCGCATCAAGCTGCCTTTGAGGAGCTCTGGAGACTAATTTTCTGTTGGCAAACTTCTGTGGCAGAAAACCTCTGCACAGACAAAAGCTGAGGAGAGGATTTACTTAGCAGTGGTTGAACTGAGCTGGAACAGGTTGGCAGAGAAGTTGTGGATTCCCCATCCTTGGAAAAGTTCAAGGCCAAGTTGGGTGGGGCACGTGGCAGAGGAGTTGGAATGAGATGATATTTAGGGTCCCTTCCAACCCAAAACATCTATGATTCTATGAGCTCACATTTTCATTCAGGTACCTAAACACAAAAGAAAGATTTGGCTGTAATTCTGATGCATGAATTCACGTGCAGGGATGAAATGCAGCGTGGAGAGGGAACAAACTGCAGAAGAGGATGAGAAAGGACAACATGAGGACACCCTTGCACTCCTGCTGCTGAGCCAGCTGTCCATATCTAACCTCAAAAGGTGTATCCAAGCTTGGGAACAGATCCCAGCTCCAAGCACAGTCTGGAGCACCCAATGTCACCAATGTTTTTTTGGGATACTGGGAGCACCACCTTGGGAAAAGCCTCCATTTGTTCACTGGCTCATCCAGCAATTGTGAAACTCTTCCAGGCTGCTTTCAGAGTTTTGGAATTCAGGAAATTGATAAGCCTGTCACTTATCAACACTTTTCCCTGAGTTTTCTGCATTTGTGATGAGATTTTCATCAAATGGGACTTGCTGCACCCCTGCTCCATATGGAACTTTGCCCTCTTGGGTGACAAGATCCTGTGGAATGGCACTGAGACATCAGCCAGAGCTGGCTGAGATATCCCTAACAGGCAGTGGAAAGGCTGCTGCTGCTGCTTCTAAACTCTTTTCTCAAAAAGAGAAAGCCAGAGTTTGGGCTTGCTTAGTTTAAATAACATTAGACATAACAAAGGGTGAGGAAATATCCATGAATATCCGTGACTTCTGTCAAGATCTCTATAATTTTTATAACATATATGATTTTTATTTCTATATCACACTCTTTATGGCAGGGGAATTATTTTTATAAGCTTATCTGATGCTCTTCTAGAAGTTAGTTTTCATTAAAAAATATTATATTTCCCTAGTAAATTCCACTAAAGCTTTGACTGGCAGTGAGAAGAGCTTCCAGTATACAGCAGACAATTTTTCATTCTAAAAAATAATATCTGATCTCCACCTTCCCAAAACTAGACAGAATTTCACTTTTACAACAGTAATGCATTATACATAGGATATAAATTTCAGTACTGTTGC
>JAOTQP010001286.1:147661481-147686349 GCA_026413545.1 Cichladusa arquata | reverse complement strand
AGAACTGTTATTCCTAATTCCCATATCTTTGCCTGAGAGCCCCTTAATTTCAAAATTATAATAATAATTTGGAGGAGAGGGGTTTACATTCTCCATTTCAAAGAAAAGATTCTGCCTTTATTGGAAGACACCTGTCCTCCAAACCAGAACAAAGATGTCTCACAAATGTGGCACAAAGACTATTAAACTGGTCTTTGTACAACACCATGTGCATGAGAAACTTCCAATAATCAGTGAGGGTGTCAAAGCATCCCTTGGCACAGACTGAATCAAAGCTTGGGTCCACTGTTATATTTTGCCCAGTTTTCATAGGAATTTGAGGCAATCCTTTCCCTGACAAACAATTAGAGAAGACACATGAGTGAATCCTTTTCCAGCCTGCTCCTCACCAAGGCATGAAGTCAATTGCTGGTGCCACAAATCTTGGAAATGGCAGATTTCCTAATCCCAGAGTTTAATTCTTGGCATTTTTGGATAGGTTTCTAAGCAGGAGGCAAATAAACTTGATCAGTCTTTCAAGCTGATTGTGCCAGCATCCAACAGGCAGCCTTTATTTCAACATCCAAAGTCTCACATAGCACCACAGGCAGGATAAGCAGGCCACTTCCTGAAGGGATCAGGAAGATTTCTCCCTGTAGATTTAAAATTGGATAAACACACCTCATGCTTTCCAGCAAGGGCTCTCAGAGGGCCAGTGTAGAAAACAGTTACCACAGCTACAATAGATTTGTCTGGCCCAATTTTATTGTAGCTGATGCTCTGAGAACAGCATAGGGCAGGAGTCTGGATTTGATAAGAGATGTTTACAGTCGTTGTCATTCCTGCACCCAAGCTTATCCTGGTTTCCAGCCTGGATTATCATAATCCAAACCTTTTTCCTTTTTTAGTTGCTTGCAGTAGTGAAAGGGGAATAAATGGGATTAATCACTGATATTCAGCACCATATTGGAACACATTCAGCCATAATCCCTCAGTGAGTTGAGTCTGAATACCACAAACTCATTATGTGGGAATGTATTTCACACTTTTGCCTCTTGTTTTCTTTGTGGTGTCCAGAGATCATAGGACACCATGTCCCAACCACCTCTTGACAGAGTAGTTGACTGTTTCTCCACAAATTTTTGGTTCAAAAGCCCTAGATTGGTTTAAAGCATGTAGATGATCCTTTTTTGCACTGCACATGTTATCAGAAAAGGATTACAAATATTCAGAAAGCACATCTGGCAGAAAAGAGGAGATGGAAAATCCTGGGAAGGGGCAGCTGAAGGCATTGTCTTCTTCAGCTGGTGCAGCTGCAGCCAGAGAACAATGCTCCTAAAATCCAAGTAAAAGACTGCAACACTTACACTGCTAAAATGTTCAAGAGCAAGCAATGTTCATGAACAAAACAAAAGCAAAACTAAAACCTGATATTTCTTATGAAAGTAGAATTCTTCATTGAAAGGGATTCAAAAAGAAATGTCTGTCCTGTGGTTACATTTTTCTCGTGTCCCATTAAATGAATGCATGGGTTAGAAGTGTCTCTTGCCTTGATTCTCTTCTGGTTTATGCACATTGAATTCACTTTGCAGTTTTCTTTGGGAAGCACTAGCAAGGGTTCACTTTTTTTATACTTAGCCATCTGTATTCACTAAGTTAGCAAGCAAGTAAAGTGAGAATTATGACACTTTATGCTAAATACATGATACTTGATGGCTCTGCACATGGCATATGGCACTTCACAGGGCTGCACAGGGAGACTTAAAGAAGAAGAAAGGCTAAGAAGAGACATCTGACACAGGATAAGTAAAAGAGCAAAAGTGGAAAATCTTCTCTGGAAATAGGGGAATTAAAAAAAAAAAGTACAAATAAAAAGAAGTAACTTTTTCGTTTAAAATTCGTTTAAACTCAGAACTTGCTCACACACACACAGCAGTGGAAGAGTGAATAGATTAAAGGGCTCACATGCTTTATCACTCACAGGGCAGAAAGGGTAAAGTCTTGGCCCCAAAAGGATCAGAGACACCTTTAATGCACTCAGGAGCTCCTCAAGGATGACAAACCATACTTGCAGAAACAGGTCAGATGTGGGACCAGACCTGCAAAGACCCAAATCAAAGACTAAACTCAAATAGTGAAGAAGAGTGGAGCAGGGAAAGAACTTCAGTTATGGCTTCACATTGGAAAACACCAATGTGGGGAAAAAGAGCATTTAAAAGAGACTAAGTACACTCTTTAGCACCAAGAAATACCTGAACTTTCACTATGTAAAGTTATTGCTGTGAGAAATTATCTGAGATCTCCAATTATCTGTGTCAAAAAACCCACAAACAACATGATAAATTCCAAGGAATTTATTTATTTATAGATTTATTTATTTATTATTATTATTTATTTAATTAATTATTTTAGCAGCCTGGTCTAGGGAAAGGTGTCCCTGCTCATGACTGAAGGGTTGGAATGAGAAGATCTTTAAGGTCTCTTCTGACCCAAACCATTCTATAATTCTGTACTGAACCCAAATCTCTGGCAGGTGAATTGCTGTAATCCCAAAAGACCTCAAAAAGTCATTGAATGGAAGAACTATGGAAACAGCACCTTCAGAAGCACTCAATTATTTTCCTTTATTCTCTGGTGCTCTTTGAAATATCTCTGGTGCCTGACATACTGGTCTGCCTTCCCTACAAGTTCTGCATATCAGAAGTATGTGTTCATCCCAAATTTCCTTCCTTCTTCCTGGAATACAAAAATATAGATTATTTCCTCAAGAATAAAACAGGAGGAATTAGAGGCTGCTTCATCCTGTCTGAGGTGAGGTTGTTTCCATACACAGAAAAACTGCAGCTCAGTGAAGGAGATTTCATCACAGGTAGGAACCAGGGGTGAAAAGGTTCTTTTTCTCCATTTGAACAGGGCAGAATAACCTGAGTTTACCAGCAGACTGCACAGCTTTTCCTTCCTTCTATTTTTTAGTACAACCACACTCAAACCATTGAAACAACACTGCAGAAGCAGCAAAATCTCTTGAAAAGTGACTTAAATAAACTTACCAAAAATAAATGGCAGTTTTTTACCCCACTGGCTTTCTATCTACACATGTGCTCAGTCCTGTTTCATGTTTATGCATCAACAGATTCCAAAAATAAACAAGCAAACAAATGGTAGTTTATCCATGGTGTTGAAAATATCAGACAACAGGGATATCAAAAAGAAAGCTGTTTCCTCCAGGCTGTCCTGAAAGATTGTCAGGAAATAGGATCCTGTTGGAGAAGCTCTGGGGTAGACTCTGCTTTTCTCAGCTTCTAAGCAACTGTACATCAATGAGGAGCTCAGTCAAAGAAAAAACTGACTTCAGCACATGTCAGAGCAGTCCCCCATGGTTTAGAAACATGATCCAAGGCTTAAATGCTAGAAGGAAGGTTTGTGTCTTATTCCTTGTGCTACCAGAAAGCAAAGGGAGAGGGGAAAATAAATAAATAAATAAATAAATAAATAAATAAATAAGCAGACCCTAGGGATTAATTTTGCCAATGGCTTTGCCATTGGCTCTTCCTCAATGGATCAGATTTTTAGACAATTCATGTAAAAGGCATCAGAAGACAAACAACTTATCTTAGAAAGATTGGATCTTGAACATATTGAGGAATTCCAAAGCAGTAAAGAAAGGATTCCTGCTGCTTTAGCAGCTCTCTCAGCTCAGTGGAAAGACTTACCTTGTTGGCTTTGGCTTTATTATTTTCATGAAACTCCAGGTCCCATGAACCACTTTGCTATAAAAGAATCTCTGTTCTCTTTTGAAAGTAAGAAAAAAACCATTTCTAGTTCTCCTGATTGCAAATAAACCCAGAAATTGAATTCACAATTGCTTAAATATGCAGCAGATAGAAAGAGCAAACGATTGCATTATTTTCCTGGTCTATTTGGAAGGAAGAGCTGAAGTAAATTTCTGATATTTAGCTATGAAAATGTCACTACATGCACACATATACACAATAATAATTGAAAATTCAGTATTTACTGAGAAAATTACAGGAAAAGAGTAGAGGAATATTGGAAAAACATCAGCAGGACAACAATATTTGTGATAACATCAGACAAAATAATTCCTGCAATATTAGGTCTTAAATACCAGGTATGTCACATGATAAAAGCCAAATAACAGCAAAGAAACTGTTACAGCAAGTGAAATTAAAAAGTCATACTTGTAGATTTTGCTGCCTATGATCTTTCCATTTTACTTTTCTTTCAGCTCCAGTTAGTGGGTTTAATAAGTTCCAGACCTTGGTTTAGGAACTGGAAGACATGAAAGAGTGAAACTTACTTGTTGTCCAGAAATCCTACATAGTTATCATGTTTAAATTAATTTTTATTGAGGGCATTAATTTTTTTGGATATTGGAAAAGGAAAAGTGGGATAGAGTTGAGCAGATTTTTGGTTTTGATTTTGTTTTAATTAAACAGGTGGAGAGGTCTGAGGATCACGATCAACAAAACAAAATCCACTGATCAGAAAAAGCCAATATTGGAATTGCATATGACAGCATTCAGTCAAATTTTTCTGAGAAATATTTTTCACATATAGGACAGAACTTAAACAGAGATGGATGCCAGCTCAGAAAAAAAAAATCAATAGCATTTTAAAAAATGATAGCTTAGAGTTAGCATAGAAAAAACCTGCCTTATTTGATTCAAAGCAGGAATCTGAACTTAAGTTTTCCCCACAAGAGGTAAATGCCCCAACAACTAGAGAATCAATCAGTCTTTTGTGATGAAAAATTGTAACAGCAAAAGTTGCCATCTGTTCAGATGCAAAATTGAAAACAAACTGTGAAGCTTCAACTCTTTAAAAAAATAGTTGCTGTTTTCTGGCCCTGATTTTGGAGTTTCAAGTATTACATGGTAGGATGAAGAAAAAATTAAATGCATCTGTGTTATCGTAAATTTTTATTAACATCCTGAAAACTTTAACATGGTTGACACGTTCTCTGGTAGGATTCTCAAATTTCAAGAAACAGAAGGGAAAGTGCTTCTTTGTGGGATTTTTTGTCTCCTCACTGAATTCATCAGGACTGTGACCAAGGCTAATTTCCTTTGCCTCACACTTGCCAAGAGACATTCATTAGCCACTGTGAGCCACCTCATCTCTTGATTTGATTGGGCTTTACCAGGAGTTTTTCTACCGAGTGTTGGACTTTTTTTGATTTAACTGTATTTTAGACTGATCTCTCTTGCCACTCTAAAAATAAAGAATGGTTTCACCTTTACTGAGATGCACCACATTTATTGAAAAAAAAGAAAAAAAACAACACTTAAGCCTTCTGAGTCTATTCTTGGCTGACATTGTTTTGTTAGTTGTACCTGGCAAGGAGCTTAAGGTCTCTGGGAGAAGGGAACATGATTCCAGCTGGAAGCTTAAAGAGGTTTGTTTCTTATTTCCATTAGACTGAAGTTTCATTCTCTGTGACAAAGGAATTCTCTGGATCTGATTCCTGATATCTCAATGCTATTGTGCTTCCACAGCATGGGTGAATAAACTGGTTTAAACCTTCAGAGAAATTTGAGGCTTCTCAAAAGTAGGTGGATATTAATTAAATTCCTCAGGCAATTCTCTTCCTCATTCATCTGGAGAGTTCAGACAGTGTTCTCATCTCTAGAAGGATATGGTTACAGAACTGAGCTGTGGGTGAAATCCTGATTTATATGCACAGAACCGACATCAGAACCTAATTTTTTGTAATTTGGAATATTACTGCCTTGGCACTTTACTAAATAAAGGTTAAAGGTTGCATTAGGAGAATTTTTAAAGGAGAGACCTGTGATGGGAAAAACCATTGAATGGTTTGGGTTGGAATGGACCTCAAAGATCATCTTGTTCCAATTCCCTGCCATGGGCAGGGACACTTTCCACCATTCCTTCCACCAGAGCCTTTCCCAGAAACACCTGAGCAGCTTCTGTGGTGCCAAGAGCAATGGGGACCTTTGGAAAGGACAGCTGCTTCTTGCTCCTCCTCTCTCAACAGCACTTTTTGTCCCTAACTGCTGGCATCTCCACACAGGACTGCAGGAAGGGGTGGCTTTGGGCAAATCCCATCTCTGGAAGTGTTCAAAGACAGGTTGGAAAGGGCTTTGATTAACCTAGAGGAAGAGGAAGGTGTCCCTGCCCATTGCAGGGGTTTGGAACTAAATGATGACAAAGATCCCTTGCAAATCAAAGTGGTTTAGGATTCTATGATAAATTGGGCAGGTGGTCTCAAAAAGAGGGGAGAGGCTGTTTGTTAAGGACAGCCTGCTAAGAAGGGTGGTCACAAAAGGCCAAGCTTGCATGCAGCAGATTTTTCTGAGATTCACACAATAACAAATGGAATTCCCTTCAGAAAATCACCTTTGTACTGCTTTGCCCTGTGCAGGAGGCTGTTTCTCCATCCACTGAGGGAACATCATGTCTCTGTTCTCCCTTGACTAACACAGCCTTTGTTACTACACTCCATCATCTTGCAAATCCTTGCATCAGCCCCAATTTAGCAAGAGCTTTAGCACAGCTACACTGCCCCAAACACCTCGAGTCCAGCAGGATTCAGCCTGAGCTGAAGATATATTGCCTCAAAAAAGAATTGCTGTAGTATGTTCACTTCTAGAGCACCACTGTATCAGCCTTTAGAGGATAATTGTAAATAAAGCTCAGGAGGATCGATCTGCTCAGCTCAATCAGCTTATTGATTTAAGCTACAAAAAAAAAATAGCACATAAACAGCCCTCTTACATGTGACCCCACCACCAGCCTGTGGTGACTGACAAATCCTGGGTGCAAACAGCCCATGAACTTTTAGCTGGTGGTTATTGCATCCATTTGGGTTTATGGGTAACTTCAGAGTTTCCTTTAAATTACACCACCTCTCCCTGCCTGTCTTGAGGGCCAGGCCAGTTTATCTGCATATGTGTCATGTGGACAACTTACTGGAACTATTTTAATGTCTTTGTGGTACTCAGGGGAAAATAGAACACACAATTATCACAGAAATCACTGATATCTGCAATAAAAACGGATTCATCAAAGACTGCAGAAATATCTTTTTTAAATAGCAGAAGACAAGGACATAAGCTAATGAGCAGCTTGGTAGTTGCTCAAACCCAAGCACTAAAAAACTCTAGGAGTTTTACTTGTTGCTGACAGGATAAACCTTTATCACAACAACCACCCCACTTAAAAGCAAAGAATAGCCAGAAACAGCTAAAGAGCTCATAAGAGACAGCTGGACTCAGGCCTGCATTACTTAACACAGACCTAATCCTGTCCTTGCAGATTTGTAATTTTGCCAAGAATAAGGGTTTTTTCCTTTCCCCTGGCTCTACTCTGTGACCATGAGCACTGAAGAGACATTGCCCCAGCTCCTTGTAGGGCAAGACTTTTCTTAACCCAAAAGAAGATCAAAATAGATAGAGGGAACATACCATCCTACTTGAACCCCGAAGAAGAGAGCTGAGGAACTGGACTTTATCTTCAGAAGATACTGTCTAAACATCACCTGAATACCAGACCCCAAAAATTAGGGGCCACAAGCTTTTAAAACTGTTATTTTAGCATATATCTAACCCTGCTATGCAGGGAGGGTTCACCTGACAACAGACTCTTGGAAAAGTTGCCCTCAGCTCCTTGCTATGGTTAGTGGATGTCTCCACAGGGAAGATTATTTCCTTCTAAAATCTTTATCAATCTCTGGGTGAAGAAATCATCACATTTTTTATGGAAAGACTTCCTGGGTCCAACATCACTCAACTGGCTGGTGCCTAATCAGCCTTATTAAGTGAAGAATTTACCTTCCTTTTCCCTGTTCTGGTTCAAGCACAGGAGACCCTATAGACTGGATCACACTTTATGTTGGATCCCAAAAATCCTTTACACTGTAAGGACAGAAACACAGCTTGTCACTGCATCACTGCTAAATCTGTGGGGCCAGACCAGGGGTGCTTTTTTAGATAAATATTTGGAACTGAGGTTCCAGCACCCCTCTTCATTTAAGAGATGGTGTCCATTCAGTAGTCAGGATTAGGGATGAACATAAATTTCAGCATCTTTGTGGAATCCCAACCCATCCTAAGAAACAATTTGCCAGGACATGTATTTCTGGGACAAGCTGCATTCAATCTTCCATGCAGGAGCTGGACCACTTTATAATCTTCTTTACCTTTGGTCTAGAAAGGTTGTCACTCTTTCTGAGGGTTGCAGGGTCATACAGCACGTGGAACACTTATATGGAATCCAAATTACCTTCTGCCATGACTTTTTCACTACCCTACTACAGGAGCTGCTGTGCCATTGATGACACTTCTCCAATTTGTTGGTCATCAAGACTGCAGAGAAATTCTTACCCTGGTTCCCTCACACATGGTCATGGCATCGTGCAAGCACACAGAGAAAGAGCTGAGGCAGGACCCATCACAGGCTCAGATCCCCTTTGTCACATTGGGAGCCAGCAGGTGCCAACAATGGTGCTGAGGAAAAATAAATTTATCCTTGGCTCATTCAAAAGCCCTCCACCTAAAAGAGGAAATTTTGACTG
The DNA here is from genome assembly GCA_026413545.1 of Cichladusa arquata. NCBI lineage: Eukaryota > Metazoa > Chordata > Aves > Passeriformes > Muscicapidae > Cichladusa > Cichladusa arquata. The sequence continues at coordinate 147,677,813 of JAOTQP010001286.1, read as the reverse complement.
CAGCCAAAGTCAAGATGAACAGAAATGTCACAGAGTGTACCAGAAACTGTTGAGACATTGGGTTTGGGTATCAGGGGCTGTCTGCAAGAGGAAGGGCTGTCAATGTCACCAGAATGTGCATGGGAAAAGAAAGGTTGGCTGCTCCCACTCTGGGCCAGACATCAGAAAGCTGAATCTCATTCAGTGCTGCTCCTCCTGAGAAGCCAGCCAAGCCAAGGGTGTTGTGTTTGCCTCTGGCAGCAGGCAGCAGGATCCTGCTAAGGGAACTGCTCTGCTGGGCTGGGCTGGGCATCACCAACCGAGCAGCTGAGCCAGGGCACAAAAGCACAAATCTCAGACACAACTGCTCTTCAGATCTATTCCTTCTATTCCTCACCCTCCTCCTCTGGAGACAGAGCAGTGGGGGAATTTGTGGGATAAAGAAGCCAGTGAGTCCTAGAAGCATGATGATCTTTGCATCTTTCAAGGAAGGGAATGTCTTCCCTGCAGACAGTGATCAATATTCTCCACAGTTAACAGGGCAGATTAACAGGTTTACTTCCCTGAATGGAAAATACCAGAGAAGATGATTTAATTGATTTAATGGATTATAATTGGATGGTAATACTTATGTGTGTATACAGTGAGTGCAGTAGACCAAACATAAAAGGAAGATTTATCATCACTAAGATTTCTCTGCTGATCACAAAACAGGGATAGCATCGAATGTTTGTCTGTTCTGTTTCATATTTTAATTTTTTTTAAGCTACCGATTTTTTATTTAATTTTGATTTTTTAAATTATGTTTTCATGGATGACAACATTTTCTTTTTTCTTTCAAATAGCAGCTCATAATCAAGGTCACAAAATGCAAATGTAAGTGTTGCTGAGCTTGCTTAGTGCCTGCTGACACACATCCACAGTGTGTATGAGTGTGTATGAAGTGTAAAAGCACACAAAAGTGTGCACCATTAATCCAAGGAGAATTTGGTTAATATTATTCATAAATACTTTCCACTGAAATTGAAAAACAGCATGCAATGCACAAAAATACTGTTCATTACAGTGCATCTAGGAAAAAAACAGTTTAATAAAAGGGTTTGGTGGGACATTATAAAAAAATCGATGATTTTTTTTTCTGTAAAGAATCTGTGAAAAAATCCTGACATATTATATAGATTTTGAAATCCTCTTTTTTTATGGAAAGGAAAGCCTAAAACAAGTAAGGATTATCCTAGAAATAAGAGATGAGTCTAGAACAATGCAAAGTTCAGGCAGTTCTATACCTATGAGGTATGGCAAGGACCTGCTCTTAGAGCACAATTTATTTTGATTTGATGGACTTTGCAAAAGGAATTTTTAATTGCGAAAATGTGGATAACAATATTTGTAGAAATCCATTTGTGCAAATCTAAAAGAAGTAGGAAAGCAAGAAGAGCTGGGGATTAACCAAGAGCTCCAAGTGTCTGCATTCATCCCCAAACCATTGTTGGACCTAGAGTACAAAAAAATAGAAAAAATTAAGGCTCAACTTTACCACAGAATGAGTCAGATGCTAAAATTGCCAGGTGTCTTGGTGGACATGTTACACAAGCAAGCATGGATCTAGAGTGAACATCCAGCCTGTCATAGACTGTGATCAATTGTCTTTGTGGATCCCTTAAATCTCAAGATGTTCTGATTCTGTACTTTGTTTTTCCCATCAGCTATTGTAGTGAAATGGTCACTGAGAAATGGTACTACTAGAAAAATAAAACAAAGAAACTGGTTTCCTTATCTGACCAAACAAGCTTCCCAAATCCCTGGGAGCTCATTGAGACAAATTGATCAGAAAACAATTGAGTGTGTGAGGTTTGTTACTGTGAAAGGAACATTATGGGCTGAAACCACACCTTTGGTCAGTAGTTATAGCACCAAATATTTCTCCACCAGCCACCTTAGTGGTGCCTTATCAGATTAGTCTAAGTCTCTCTTCTTTAAAATTTGGAAATACATTTTATTAATTCAACAATCAATAATTAAATTAATTCAATTTAATTAAGCTGTTTTCACTGTTGGGGATATAAAACCAGTCAAAACAACAAATACAATGCACTCTTCTCAGTGTCTTCTGAACATTCCTAGGAAGAGAACTCTGACCTTGCTGGATATCAAATTTCCATAAAAAGGGCATTTCCCCTTCCTCCCTCCTTTGTAATCGGAGAAAAAAGAGGATTTATTTCCCTTCATATGCATCAGGATGTGAACACAAGAACCCTTCACCTCTATGCATACATTTGCCTTACTATTTTTAACCTGGTGATAAATTTAAATGAAGTTTGGTGCAGGGATAGGGAGTTCAAAGATACTGTCTTGCATGATTCAAGAAAATAAGCAGCCAGAAAGAGGAAAAAATTCCTTATTTACTCCTGCATTGTAGGAAAACATAAACTCTGAGCCCAACTCTTGCTATATATTAGAGAGTCCACACAACAGAGAGCCCTCAAATCTGAAATTTATAGAAAGCCAAGCTCAAATGACAAATGGAGAAACAGGAGCAATGAAATAAAATAGTGTTGCAATGTTTAAGTGCCCTATCTTGTGGGCAGAGCTGCACCTACCTTCAGCAAAGTTTTTATCCATCCAAATGGCCAATACTTGAAGAGTGTACTGGGCAGACAGAACCTTCCAAGACTGCATTTCCAACCAAGGTGAGTTAAATCAGAAATTATGTTTCTCTCAGGATGGGGCTTCATGTGAAATTCCTACTATTGCAGTCAAAAATTAGAACAGAACAAAGAAACAAAAAAAATCCTTAACCATGGGGAGTCCAGTGATGATATATTCACAGCTCATGCTCTGAAAGTATTTTGAAAGCATTCCAGCAAAGTGTGGGGGAACCATTGCCTTTTTTTTTTTTTTAACAGAGACATTTCTGTGCTACAGAAGACAAACTGAGGCAGTTGCCTTTACCAAATTGGATGAAGATTTCTGTAGGACAGACAAGAACTAAATGCAGACAGTTCATCCCATTTGTAGATAGCAAAGCAGTCACCCACTGATTGAAGAAATTCCTCACTACCTCTAATTTTGCCCAGATGCAAGTGGCAGCTCTCAGCAGCATCCCAAGCCAGCCCAGGGCCAGTTTGTGGCTCCCCTGTGCCAAAACTCTGCAGCCCATGGAGAAGAAAGGCTGATGGGATAGTCTGCATGGAAATACCCACATCACCTCTGCCACAAAGTGAGGGACAGAAGGTACCTGAGCAAGAGAATGTTTTGTTATTCTGGTATTCCAGCAATTCTAATTCTTCATGGACAGTTCCTTTCTGTCACTGTGAATCACTTGGAGCACAAAATAGCACCCATTTTCTTCAGCTCCAAGGTTTCAGCAGAAGGAAGTGAAGAGGGAGACAGCAAGAAAAAAAGGTGTGATTAACTTTTCATTTCTGTAGCAGTTCACCTGGCCATGCACAAAGTCACTGGATTTCATCCTGTCCCATACTGCTCACAGCCCAGTTCTTCAAAAATCCTTTTCTCACTCCCAGTGAGGCCTCAGAGAGCTGCTGCCCTGTTGCCCTTGCAAGGAAAAAGCCAAGAATGTTGGCTGTACTTTTAAACTCCTCTCAATATTGCTTTTATGCTTCAGAGACATAGAAGGGAATGACAAGCACTGGGTAATAAGACTTTATATCAGAAAGAAACATGGAGTAAAAATGGTTCCTTTTGTCCAGTGGGATCACAGAATCAGAGAATGGTTTGGGTTGGAAGGGATCTTCAAGATCATCTAATTCACCCCCTTGTCATGGGCAGGGACACTTTCCACTATCCCAGGATGCTCCAAGCTCCATCCAACCTGGCCTTGGACATTTTCAAGGATGGGGCATCCACAACCTCTCTGGACAGCCTGTGCTGGGGCCTCACTACCCTCACAAGGACGAATTTCTTCCTAAAATCTAATTTAAATCTATCCTCTGTTTGAAGCCATTGCTCTTGTCCTGTCACTCCATGTCCTTGTCCAAAATCTCTCTGCAGCTCTCTTGGAGCCTCTTAAAGAACTGAAAAGTGCCCTGGCACCTTCTCTTGCTGCCATTGTTCATATCTGGCAGCAGAGGCAGACTGCAAGCAGCAGATAAGGACAGGTCCTTGGGGAATATGGAGCTAATCCTGGTGGCTTTGTTCCTGCCTTCACTGTGGTGCTTTCTCTCTCCAAGGGGAAATGTGTGCAGCCAGCAATCCTGTGGGAGAAAGGAAAGAGGATCCTGAGAGAGGAGGTGATGTTTGGGATTCTGCTGTGTCCAAGGGGGCCCCAGCACCTCAGACCTGGGGGGCAGTGCCTGATCCTCCCTGGAGTCAGCACAGCCACTCTCTGGGCTGGCCTCGAGCTAAAACACTGCAGACTTGAAGAGTGAGCTCAGATGGGTTGAGGAATGAAGAATCAACAGAAGACCAGCAAAAATACTGATTTTCTGTTTTTTAGATTATGATAATAGAGGCAAAGTCTCAGAGAGAGAAGTTTTAATTCCTCTTACTCAAGATATTTACGGAAAATTATGTCCTAGCCAAGGCATTTACAGCAAAAGAAATGGAGGCACAGACATGGGATGTGGCAACTGGTCAACCTGACCCAGCCAGAGACAAAATGAGGACAAGAGCCAGGTCTCCTAGCTCCCCTTTGTGATGTTTGGGCCACTAAGATGACTTATCCTTCAATGCACAAAGAAGAAGGGGTCTTTGCAGCCCCTCTGCAGCCCCTTTGCACACCAGTGATGGGGGCAGTGTTTTCACACACAGCACTCCAAGCTCCACTGAAGAGCCAGCAAAAATCCCTGTGTGGAAATCACTACCCTTCCTGTCCTAATAATTACCCTGCCAGCAATTCTGATCCCTAAGGGGACCTCCTAGGGCAGGGATTTTGTATATGTTTCCTTCCTGCAACATTCTTTTTCTTATTAATTGCTAATGGCTGAAGGGAAGAGTTAACTCTGAGGATTTGTAGGCATTAATTTTTCATCTGATTATTAATATGCTTGCAGCAGGTGTTGGACATTTTCTATTTTAGTGGTCTCAGAGAATGGCAAAGGATCTAAGAACCACTTATCTTCATTTAAACCTCTGCCTGATGGGGAGAGGGTGAATAGAGAAGAGGTTGGACAGAACTGCAGTATATTAGTAGTGTTCTTTGTTTCTAACTCTGTAATTGTGAAGACTTTATCTCATTATAGTCATGCTTGACTTTATTTCTTTCTCTACTGCCTCCACCTTGTATTTCTTTTCATTCTTCTTCCCTTTGCCTAAATGCAGCTGCAATAAATATCTTCAGTGCATGATATGCATTTAGCAAGTATATCTGTAAATATTGTTTATGTGTTATCTCCTTAGTAACTATTTTCTGTTTCAAAAAGCCTTCATTCAACTCAATGCAGAGCAGAATCTGTGTGCAGTCTGAGCACCCAAGACAGTCAGCAAAGAGAACTGTCAGCAGATCCATGGTATGAATTTGCTCTAAAACCATTGACAAATGTTTAGCAAAAAAACAAAATAAATTATTTGCAGGATATGGCTGGTCTACAGCGGGAAAATTAAGTCATTCTGACTAGCAGAAAGTCTAACTTTCAGTGCACAATTCTACTTATTCTGAGCAAATGAACTAACCTTTGAGGTCAGTTTTATCTGCCAATCATTTCTTGGTGATCAAGAGCCAAGGTTGGGGCAGTTGTATAAAGCCAAGGAAGGATGAGGTTGAGTATTGGCAAAAAATTCTGCATCCAAATTGCTGTCAAATATTGGAACAGGCTGCACAGAGGAGGAGTCACCATTCCTGGAGGCATTTAAAAGATGTGTAGATGTGGCACTAAAGGACAGAGTTTAGTGGTGGCTTGACAGTGCTGGGTGAGTGGTTGGACTCGATGATCTCAGAGGTCTTTTCCACCCTTAATGATTCTGGAATTCTAACTTTAAATCTCAGGCATAGATTTAGACTCTAACCACTCTAGCCGAAGGTATCCTTAGTTTCACCCTAATCTAGTGCTTCTTGTGGATTTTCTAGACATGAAGATAAGTTTTAACCCACTTTTGACAGTCTTTGCAGGAAAGCTCATGCACCCTGAATTTCTCAGACTCCACACAGTGCTTCCCTCTGTGGGGCTGTTCCCTGGTTGTTTGGGTCTCTACTGGAACATAGACACTGAATTAAATCTGCCACAATATTCACTGTAGCACATTCCTGACAGCAGTGAGACCCTTTTCTTTTCCCTGGCACTAAACAAACTGCTAGGAATGCAAATGACAACCTCCCTTTTCATTTTGCCTTCATTCCTTAGTGTAAGCACTGGATCCAAACATCTGTGCTCCAGGGATATCTGACAGATCTCAGCACTGGGCTTTGCATAACAGGTGAAGCCCTGAAGTAGGTCAGTGTGGATCAGTGAGTCGAGCTTCTGTATCTCTGGAAAATCCTTTAAAAAATCTTGCTTTGTGTCCATAAAGTTTGTATATATTTAGTATCTACTTAGAAACGTTCATTCTCCTAGAGCAGGATGGAGATTGATGCCTTTAAAGGCAGCCAGAGCAGCTGGTGAATATGCTGAGTTAAGAGTACCACCAAGAGGCCAGTGAGGAGATGGCTGAGGAGGTTTAGTTGCATTTCACCAAGAGCAGAGAGGCTCCCTTAACACAAAAGGTGAAGGCTGGGAAAGAAACACTGGGAAGCAGATATTTAATAACCAATTGAGCCTCTCTCTGGCATTATTTTGTGGCAGCAAGACTGAAGAATGGCAAGGACACAAGGCCATGTATGCTGTATTAATACTAAAGCATAAATAATAAAGCAGCAAGCACTGAGAAATGCTTCAGTGAACACCCTGCATGCCAGGGCTTTGCTGCTGCTTCAGCAGCACAGGGGACACGGTCTGGACATCCCTAACCCTAAAAAACACAGGTCTCCTGTCACATCATCAGTAGAAAATACTTCTTTGCAGGGTAATCAGGTCAGACTTTGTGTTGTATCATTGCACAGGGCAGCCACAATTATCTCAATAAACAGCAGCTTTTTTTAACCACTGAATTTCCTTTCAAGCAGTGCCTTACAGTGAACATCTCCCCGTTTTTCCACAACAAAAATCAGATCAGCTGAATGTGGCCAGAACTATAAAGGAAACTAGCATTTCTCAACATAAATTAGCTGAGAAGCCACCAAATCTGAGTATTTCCAAGCCACACACTCAATATGGGTGAGCTCAGCACTGCTCCAAGAATGATGATGTGAGGACCAAGATGAGGCTGCTCAGCATGTAAGGAAGGAAAATTCCAAAGCTGGACCTATACTAACAATAGATAGTGGCAGAGCCACTGTGACACACTCACAGTTAATTAATACCTATTCTGCTAAACCAGTCCCTGGTGTTGCTGCAGCCTAGAGTAGCTCATTATCCTGCACAATTCCCCACAACCCCAAAGCCCTGACACAAGACAGGGACTGTTCCCAGCAGGCTGCATCAATCCTGTTTTGGGCAGTAAGACAGTGCTGAGAGTATCAGCCATAGTCCAACTGTGCTCAGGGAAAGGTTCTAGGTAGGTGTGATTTCTGAGCACCTACAAGAGGTTGAGAAGGAAGAGGAGTTTCCCAGTGAAAGTTTTGGTAACATGACCCAGGGAGTGTGTGCTTGGCACTCTTGGTTCCATGTTAATAAAGTCTATGAACAATTTATACAAAAGGGTGGTTAACCAGCCCATAAAGAGTCTACCCTGCCCTAGGGCAGGGTGATGGAGTAGATAATAATGACTTTCAACCCTCTTTTCTCTGACTGTAAGATGAGACTTTGTAGAAGTGTAAGTCCATTAAAAATAAAGGAGAACAGTCCCCAGATAAGCCTTTGTTGACAATCCTTCCTCTGCTCTGCAATGGAACTTTTTCAGTTGAATAGGAGAAGAAAATACAAAATCACCCTTAGGAAGGACTGTGATGCCAGATGTCGAAAATATGCAGAATCACTGCTACAATTCAATGCAAAAATTGGGGAATAAACTGATGAAGGAAAGGCATCTGTATTCTGCTTTAAATGGGCATTGAAGTGTAGTCCTAAGTACACTGGATATGACACCTGAGTTATGTTTCATTGTGCATGTTGTGCACAGAAGGGATCTGATTGATCACAGTATGACTCCAGTGCTACATTGGGATGCCTCCAGGAGAAAAGTCAGATCTCAAAATACTGATCCAGAAATGCAGAATTCAAAAATGGCCAGGTACATGCAGAGGCATGAGCCATATGAGTATTCCTAACTTTATGAGTCTCCAATATAACAGATTTTTTTTTTCCTGATGCTAGAAGCTGTTATAGTTCACCTATTCAGAATCATAGAATGGTTTGGACTGGAAGGATCTTCAAGTTCATGCTGTTCCAAGCCCTTGACATGGGCAGGGACACCTTCCACTTGGTCAGGTTGCTCCAAGACCTATCCAGCCTGGATTTGGATCCCCTTCCAGGGATGGGGCAGCCACAGCTTCTGTGGACAGCCTCTGCCAGGGCCTCACCACCCTCACAGGGAAGAATTTCCTATAATAGTCAAGCTAAATCTACCCTCTTCCAGCTTAAAGCCATTCTCCCTTATCCTATGCCCTTGCAATAAGTCCCCCTCCAAAATCAACATTAGATCATTTCTCCCTCCCTTTACTGTAGGCAAATGAATTACTGTGGTTAAATGAATTAAAGGCATCCAACAGAGAACAAGTGGCTGCTTTTTGCTCACACTTCCAGTCCCAGTAAGTGTAACCAAAGGCACCTGGTGTCACTCTGGATTTGGCCTGACATCTCCAGCTTGAGAATTAGACTGTGCTTCCTTCACAACTTTCTAAACTCATCATGCACCTGTAAAATTTGACACTCAGAAAATCTGTGTACCAGGAATCCACCTGGAGGGAGGGATGGATGTTTGGAACACAGGCTTGCTGGTCATGGCCCCCTGACTTTGTCCTGAGTGCGATGGAGGAACAGGTCTGGCAGGGTCAGACACACAGCTCTGGGGCAGGAATAAGGAAAGGAACCACATCTGGAATCAGTCTGTGAGGGAAGAGTCTCTGCTCATCCCAATTCTCCTCTCCTTACCCCAAAAGAGCCAACAGCAAAGTTCCTACTAACTTCCAAAGGGTCTGAACTCAGCTCTGGCAGCAGAGACAGAATTAAGGAAGTCCCACGTCCCCTGTCCTACGTTGGGTATCAGTGCCTGATGGTGTTTGGGATGCACTGGACTTTGTGCATTTGCTGCTCCAACAGCTTTGAGGTGTACATCATGCAGCTCCTCAGCCCATACTGAAGAAAAATTCCTGTGATGGTGAATAATAAAGAGCCAGAGGAACCCTGGGGACAACAGCTCTGTTTCCCTGCTCAGCATGCCATTTCAGAGACCTTGGAATTCCTTGAGAGCTGAAGAAATTAAAGCAGGAGAATTGAAATACGCCTCTGTTGGGCGCCGAGACACGGAACGCTTTTGCTGCCTTGTATTTTTCATCCTCTGTGGCTGTTTCAAAAATCTCTTTAAATATTAAAGACAACAATATTTATTTTAGTGATATAATGTGTGCAGTGCAGCGAGATTTCCATTTGTGTGTTTAGCACAAAAACCAGTTTGAAGTCTTTTATATAAAAGTATTTTTAGACTGGAAAAACTAAGACTGCTGAAGCCTTTTAGTAACTCAGCTTTCTGGGGTTTTTTATGGGTTCTGCCATGTGGATCTTCTCCAGGCCTAGATTTACTTGGTCACATTTCCAGACTGCATAGGTGAAGTAGTAGTCCAGTAGTTTGGCTTCACTGTCCTTCTATCCCAGTGCCTTGTCCCTAGGAGTTGAACTCAAAGATTGGGACAACAGTGGTGTAAAAAAGACATTCACAGTTCATAGAGGAGAAATCAACCAATACTCTCAAAAATCCCACTCTGATCTCTTCTAAGTCTACCTTTAAGTTCAATACTTAGCTGAAGATGTCTTTACCTTCTTCCACCAAGTTGCCAAGCTGTTAAACTAACATTATTGTTTTAGATACCAACAGATATTATTAAATTATCCAATTCTGATATTCTATCTCAGACCAGGTCCCAATTATGAATTTTGTTGATATTTCACTTCATTATGTTTCACATCCTTGTAGTATGGATTCGCACCAAGGTTCATACAGCCTTAAAAATAAAGCCAAGCAACAGCTCCAGGCTGTGACGCCAGACAAATACAAGAAAAATATCATTGGAATAAAATATTTGCTTTAGTCTTTTTCCTTAAAAATTGGTGGCAAAGCCTTTTAAAGATTAATTCACCACAACTTCCCACTGGAAGGGAAGGCAAGTGATTATTGATATTGTCTGTCTCTTGATCTGCTGAGGCACTTCCTCCTGCATTAGAAAGAACAAACCTAAAAGATCTGCGAGATAATTAATACTTTTCCTTTGCTCCAGAAGGCTTTTGGCTCACTTTGACTATTCAAGTACTCACTGATAGAGTGAATAAATTACAAAAAGCTTTGGTCTAGAATACTTCTCTCCATTCCAAACTTTCTCTTTTGGAACTGCCTCACCATCTGCTCATAAGGATCATCTCTTTTGGCAGAAGAGAAATATGGGGATCAGCAACCAAAAAGGATTGTGCTGCTTGGGGTCTTGTGTCCTTGTTGTGGATATTGTGACACCCTTCACTTGTAACAGAAGAGCAGCAATATATTTATCTTTATAAACCAGAGATTTAGCAGAGTTTGACAGTAAATGGGACAGTGGTTTAACAAGATTGGGTAGCAAGGTATTCTTGATTTTTTACTGCACAGAGAACAGGGTCAGACAAAACTGTGAGGGACACTCTCCCAATGGGTCATGAGTTCAGAGGGGGCTCCCTTATGTTCTAAACAGGGTCAGTTGTTTATGTCTGAAGCATTACTTGTGCATAATCAGTCCTCCACATCACTTAGCGAAGATTTCAACATTTCACTGTTTGCATTTTGAACTCACTGAGTATCTCACAAAATAAGGATTCTCCAGTCTGGAGGAGTAACCTTGAGAAGAGTCCCTACTCAAGGGAAAGTGATGACATGCACCCTGCTGATGTGCAGGAGAGCTCAAAAAGCTCTGAGCTGTCCACTATTCATGGAGGAAAATAACTGATTTACAGTGATATTTGCACACTGACTACAGAATTTAGTTTCTCCCACACTTGGCTTGAGTCAGACCTTGACCAGCACAATGTCTGGGGGGGTGAGGGTGCATTGCCAATCCTTAGCTATTGTGCTGTTATCTGTCTCCCTCAAAGCAAAGCTGAGCTGGATCCACCACAACCAGACACATCCCTAACATCCATCACTGCTGGCTATCACTCGAGTGTGGCTATGGGAAATAAAGGCTGTGGAAGAAGTCAAGCCAGAATATGCTCTCCTTCCCTCTCAGGACTATAAAGATGAAGATCTGATGCTATCCTAGTGTAAAATGGATATGAATTCTGTTGGCAGAAAATGTCTGGAGAGACAAAAACAAAGTTAGGGGAAATACGTACATTTCCGATATTTGGGTGCTGGGCTAGATGACCTTGAAAGTTTCTTCCAAACAAAACTATTTTACAATTCTGAGATAAAAGCTGCTATGGTAGCATGGAAGGTTCAAACACTCGAGTGAGTAAATGCAGGGTAAAAGGTTTCTGTGCATCAGCTGACCTGAGGTAGCTGCCCCTCTGTGTACTTTCATCTCGCAGTAAATCTGAGTTAATTTGAGTCACAGCAGCCCTCTTTCTTTAAAAGAATGTGAATGATTCAAATAACTTCACATTTGCTACAGGCAAGAAGCTTGTGCATGGGCTGTTGCCACGGAAACCTGCTCACAGATCTTAGCACAATGGAAGTATGGTTACTGTTTCATTAATTACTGTATTAAAGCAAGTCACCATCTGAGATCAATGCCTATGGCACTCAGTACACAGTGAGAAATACTCTTTGTCCCAAAAAAAGTTCTGATCAAAAGAGGGAGCTTCTTTGCAGGAAAAAAAATAATGTTTATTTTACAAAGTTAAGAATTGAACCAGTCACATAAATCAAAGTCAAGCCACACTGCCTGTGGATCAGCCAAGTTATTGCCAAGCAAGTCCAAGGCTGGAGGTCCATGGGGACTTGGCTGACAGTGACTGGGGCACCAAGGGCTGCCAGCATGCATCTGAAAATTGAGCCACGAGATGTTTCTGGGCTTTGTGGGTTTTGTTTTTGTACAGAACTGAGCTCTGCAACTGCAGTAGCAAATACAGTCTAATAACCAACCAATTTCCTATAATGGCACTTCATATTACAGCCTCTATTCATTTTCTTCTCATTGCAGCCAGGAGGTAATGGCACTGTTTGCTCTTCTCAGCAGAGATGCACCCTGGCACATCGTGCCTCTGAGAACAAAGCACAAAATTGAAGTTGGTAGAGTGTAATGAGTGACATTTTCATGGCAAAATGAGGGTTAGCCATCATTCCATTATCAAAGAGCAGTCATGTCAGTGATTTCAGAGAAATGGGGTTTGGACCTGAGAAATCTGCTCTCCCCCACTTGTGATGAGAGGTCTAAAAGGCTGCTTGCACCCTACCAGTGCTGCTGGGAGCCAAGCTGATGCTTTCCCAAACGTGGCTTTCAGGTGAACTTAGGATGTTGTATGAATCCACAAGCCTCAAAACCTGCTTTCCTTCCATAAGAGACTGGCAAAGAGACTTTTTTTGAGTCAGGATCTTAATCTAACACTGCTCAAGAGTGGCCTGCAAAAGTCTGTGATGGGAAAAAAGATCTCACTGAGAATTTGCTAAAACTGAGAAATCCAGAGTTATTGTGTAGAGAATCATGAAGTGGCACTTGTCAGTCAGGAGGAGGAGTGCCAGGAGATCCTTTTACTCCTCTCTCAGTGTCAGTTGAGATTACAAATTCCTCTACACTGATTTACAGACAATAAATACAAGTTTTTCTATTGTCTCAGCAGCACTCTGGGAAGTACTTCAGGAGTCCTTCAATGAATGAGAGAAAATCACCAACATTTATGCCCACGAATCAAGAGCCTACATGAGGCCAGCTCCTGGTTTAGAAACTAAGAAGAAATCTTTATCTCAGATTCTTCAAGTTTCCTCTGAAACATCCACTGCTCCCTGACATGAGGGATAGGGCACAGCACAAACTACCACTGCCTTACATCCAGTCTGGTACTTCTCACACTCTGATGTTTCCTACCAAAAAAAAAAAAAAAAACAAAAAAAAAAAAAAAAAAAAAAAAAAAAAAAAAAAAGGGATAGAAGAGATATTTACCCTGCAGTCATTTTCATTACAAAGGACTTTGCAAAGATGTCTGAGCCTTGAGGGTCCAAAGAACACTGAGAAAAGTCTGACAAATTAACTCCAGACTTGAAGAGGCAAAACTGTGTCAGCACAGAGTTTCTGAGCACCTGAGCTGTCCAACCTGGCTGTCAGCTAATTACCCCTGCAAGTGTGCCTGGCCAAGCTCCTGGAGAGAGTCTGTCTAAGAATGTCACTGCAAAGATATGAAGTGTGTGAGAGTCCCTACATCTGTAAAAACTCACCCCAAAGTCTGGATGGAACCAGGTTTTAAAGGCCAAGTGATTCAAACTGCTGGGGAGAAATAGATCAGGAAGCAATCCTCAAAGAGAAACTCCAGGGAGGAGAGGGAGATGTCAATGATGATGGACTTCAGTGTGCACTGACAGGAGGGAGAGAATCTCTGGGATGGCTCAGAGAAGCAGCATTTCCCTAGGAAAATTATCAACTACAGATGGGTTTTTTTTTTTTAAGTGATTGCCACTTGCTTTTCATCTTAAACCAAATGTTTCAAATTTCTTTTCTACCTTTTCTGCAGATTTCCATATACTTGCTTTATTTCTCCAGTCACATTGCTGTCTCTTGGGTCTTTCCTTCCCACTTTTGCATCTTTCCTTCCTGTTTTTGCACGTCCATCTCTAGACCCCATTAATATTTCTGATTATCTCATTTAGATCATCACTTTTTAATACTTAAAACTTATGTGAATTATTGTAGCAGCCCTGAATGAAAACAATCCATTAGTACAAAAGAATTTCCTTTGGACAGTTAAAACAGAAGTAAGTTGAACTAGTAACTCCAGTTTTCTCACTGTTAGGCAGCTGGGTTCCTGAAGTAAAAAAAGGTTGCACCATAATTCTAATTTAGCCTCCTCCTTCTTTCTTCAGGGATTTCTATGGCTGCTTTTTCTTCCTGAGTACCCCACAGCTCCTAATATACCTATTTTCACAGTTCTTTCATGCACTCTGTCTGTTTTATAAAATTCATATTGTCCTATTTCTTGTAAGTCTATGGAGCATCATTTCAGCCATTAGAGGAACAGAGCAGAATACAATCTGTTGTGCCTATCCTCAAGACCATCATTTAGGTAAAAATATCAAGGGAAAATGTGTAGTTCTCAATAGTGATCATTTCTGACTGAGTGAAACTGGTGCCTGCAGCATTCCCTGTCTCTGTACTACAGACAAAAACAAACTTCAGAGTCTAGTGGCAATTTAGGCATTCCTTTACCAGCTGCTGCATCTGGGGAGTGAAAAGACAGGTAGACCATAAAGAGTTGGCTAAATTGAAGAAAGATGGTTTTTCTCAGTGCACTGAAAGGATTTCTTTCTCCTCCAGAGACTGCAGAGCAGGAGCAGAGCTTCTTGGCCTTGCAGCATAACCTGGAAATCAAGGGAAGAAAATCCCTCTTGAGAGTGTTTAGCCAGATATCATGAAAACTCATCTGGCTTTTCCAGGTGAATTCATGTCTCTATCACCTTCTAAATCAAACCTCAGAGTGCATTCATTATGAAAGATGAATGGCAGGCTGGCCCACAGGGAAAGACTCCTGCAAAGTCACACAGTGTCCTTCCTCTGGTTATCTCCAACCCCACAGCACCTCTTCTTTCACCTTGACCTTTACAATCTCTCATTTAATTCCTCTGCAAGTCCTTAAGAGTTGGTCTCTCTCAATAACTTGCTGGCTGAGGTGCTCATGGCTGATGAAAAAGAGTTTCGGTTTTGGTTTTTGTTTTTTCTTCCACTTGACCCAAAGTAAGCTAAAACAGATTCCCTGTGAAAATCTATTTTTCACTCAATAGCACCTTGTTGTCCTTGAGGTAGACAAGTCAAGTCTTGTTTCATACAATCCTTACTGTAAACACAGGAGCTTGCACTGAGACAGAGAAGACAAAGGGCAGAACAAAGACTCATTTGGGCACAAAAGTCTCTGCTACAGTAATGCCACCTAAAGTCAAGGCTCTACTGTGTAGGGACTGTTTAAAATATAATAGAACATCATAATCTGAAACTTTATATCTGTAAATAAAACAGGGGTCCAAACACAAGGGTCTGTATCTAAATATTGTAGGGGTGGAGGGAGATGTGGGGTAATAGGATGGGTGAGGACAAACTGCAGAAAGAGACCACCAAGGCTGACAATCTAAAGGGATATCCAAAGTTCTCAGCAAAAGAAAGAATTATTTCAAAAATTCCTTGTATGCCATTAGTGAAGAAGATAATGGTGGCATTGACTTTTCCTAATACTGCTTTAAAAAAAAAAAAAAAGATAATAAAGAAACAACTTTTATTGGGAAAGTCACAAAGAATAATATAAACAGTAGAGGAAATATATCATGAATTGTCATTAGACAAATGAACTTACAGGGAAGAAAAACCTGATAAATAACTTGTATTTACATCCACATATAGAATTCATAGACAGACCCAAATATATATATATATATATATATGTCTTTGCTTACCTTTCTGACAAAAACTCTATAGACAGCAATTGCTAAAAGATACTGTGAAAAGAAATTGGACATAAAGGGATATAAATTCTGACATGAGATATTACCAGGTTTATCTAAAGGTGGCAATAACAGCTTACACCCCATTTACATATTCTCAGCTTTCATGCTGACTTGTCAAGCAGAGACAGGAAGCATCATGTCACTAATTTGAGGGATAAAATAGCAAAAGCTAAATAGGGAGAGAGGGATGAATAAGAAAAGACACAGACGAGATGAATGCCTCACAAAAACCTAACATTTGAGTAGTTACCTGGAGTTCTGCTGTCCTTGAACTTGCTAACAGTTTCACAGGCACTGCAAATTGTTTACCTGCTGCTGTTCAAAATATAATAGAACATCATAATCTGAAACTTTATATCCATAAATAAAACAGGGATCCAAACACAGGGGTTTGTATCTAAATATTGTAGGGGTGGAGAGAGATGTGGAGTAATAGGATGGGTGAGGACAAACTGCAGAAAGAGACCACCAAGACTGACAATCTAAAGGGATGTCCAAAGTTCTTAGCAAAAGAAAGCAAAAAAAATTTAAGCAAAAAAA
>JAOTQP010001286.1:147640796-147659147 GCA_026413545.1 Cichladusa arquata | reverse complement strand
AAAATTAAATTTTAAATCTTTAAAATTTTTTAAAAATTCAAAAAAATTAAAATTCTAGTAAAAAAATTTGAGTAGTTACCTGCAGCTCTGCTGTCCTTGAACTTGCTGACAGTTTCACAGGCACTGCAAATTGTTTTCCTGCCACTGTGCTTTGCTGGATCCAAAGAGAAATGAGGCCATGGCCATGTTCAGGTGGGAGAATCTGTGAGGAGGTTTTCACAGAGGATGTGACATCCTGGGTGCAGCGTTGTGCTGGGTGGACCCCGGCTGGGTACCAGGTGCTCACCAAAACTTCTCTCTCCCCTCTTCAGGTGGACAGGGAAAGGAAATCAGGGTAAGGACAGGGAAAGATCCCTCAGGAACTGTGAGCATGGGCAAAACAGACTCCACTGAGAGAAATCAGTTTGATTTATTATCAGTCAGATCAGAGGAATATAACCAAACCTTAAAAATGCCTTTTCCCTACCCCTCCCTTCATCCCAGGCTCAGCTTCACTCCTGATTTCTCTACTTTTCCTCATTTCAGTGGCATAGAGGAAGGGAAAGGGGATTATGGTCAGTTCATCCCATTGTCTCTGCCTTGCTTCCTCCTCAAAGGCAGAACTTCTCACTGTCTCTCTCTGCTCCAATGCGGGGTCCTTCCCATGTGAGACAGCTCTCCATGAACTTCTCCAGCATGAGCCCTCTCCATGGGCTTCAGTTCTTCACAAACTGCTCCAATGAGGGCCCCTCCCATGGGGTCAGTCCTTCAGGAACTCAGATCCACCACAAATTCACAAGTTCTGCCAGCAAGCCTGGCATGGGCTCCTTTTTCCACAGCCCACATCATCACTACAGACAAAAGGGAATCTTCTGCAAGGTTCTCACAGAGGACACCACAGCAGCCACCCTTCAACCATGGCTTACAGTCCCAACCCAGTTCATGGACACACTGGGCAAAGGATGTGCAGTGAAGGGAAAGACAAGACCAGAGGCTGTCATGTCCACCTTCGAAACTGGCAAGAAGGAGGATGGAGGGAATTACAAAATTATCTGCATTATTTCCTGGGAAAATTAAAGAGCAAAGCTTCATATAATTTATTTCCAGGCACCTAAAGGACAAGAAGATCATCACATGCTGCTGAGGAGAGGGTGAAAGAATTGAGATGGTTTATCCTGGAGAAATTAGGAGTTTGGAGGACTTAAAAGCAGCATGTCATTATTTACAGGGACAAAGCTGTGATTCCAGTTAAGAGAGGCTGAATTTCTCAAATCTATTTCTCTCCTAAACTTTACTTTTTTGCAGTCCTCTGTAAGACTTCTAGGACAGACCTAGAGAAGAGCTGTGACTCTGTAAAACTCAGGGTTAGGGCCCATTTTCCCAGCAGTAGGGCCCAGCATCCCCACCTCAGAGAAATGAGGAAAGGGAAGATATAAACAAGGCAGTGACAGTACTTGGTGGTCAAAGAAAAAATGTCCTAAGGTCTCCCCTTTCTCAAGATGCCTTGGCATTCATTCCAAACTACACTTGTTGAAAGAAGAAAATCTAGTTTTAGGCTAAAAAGAAATATGTTCTGCTTGTCCCTGCTGCCTCATGTGTTCCCAAGGGTTTCTCTCAGTTTTGAGTCGCTGGCCTCACTTCTGCCTCAACAGCAAGGGGATAAAGTGTCACCAGAGCTTGGCAGATTCATACACATTGCATGGTGTCAGAGGAACAGACCTGCTAAAGAATAATTGCTCCTGATAGCCTATTGACTTTGATTAGGAAACACATTAACATCTTTCTTCATTTAAGCCTCACTTGTAGAAGGGAGCCTCCTTAAGTGTTCTGTTGTCTGGGATATTAGACCAGGAATTAAAAATGACAGGATGGACAATTTGGCAGCAAGTGTTTAATTAGGCAATAAATTAGAGTCTCTGAGAGCACAAGGATCTGTGGCACCTCTCTCCTTTTGAAAATAAATCATAATGTTTGTCCAATGTACAACACCTCCTTATTATACACTACAGATGGAGCTCCATGCCCCGTGCTGTTGGTTTTGCTAAAGCCATATTGACAAGGAGAAAAGAGGAGTTCATTAACACCATAAGTATTTTCTGCTGATGGATCTGGGGGACCTTCCAACATGCATCCTGTTCCAGGATTAAGTTATGACCCTTCCCCCAGGCTTACAGACCCAAACCCAGCCATTTCATGTTGTATTTTCCCTGACTTTACCGTATATTTATGATTTTAGCACCTCTTTTTCAGAAGGATGAAGAACTGGAAACGTCTCTCAGGTTCCTGAAAATCCAGTGGGTGGGATGCCAAATGTCAGATCATATGCTGATATTAGATATCACATTCTTTGGTGGCTCACTGAGTTACAGGGGGGAGAAAGCCAGAAGTTTGTAGTTCACAGCCATGCACAGTCTTGTTTTGTAGCTGAGTTCTGTGTCCTGCTCTGGGTCGTCACACTGCCATGCTGGAATGGGGACAATGTCATGGTCCTTGGCCAAGAGCATAGGATGACACAGATATGGTGGCAGGAGAAGAGAAAGGGTAATTCATTGTGCTCCATGGAAAGCAATAGACAATGGAAAGCTCAACAACCTGATTTATCTTTCTCTGATTCATGCACAGTCAAATTTTCAGGTCATTCAATTCTCTTTCAAAATTTTCACCTTCCCATCTAATCCTTCCTTCCTTCCTTCCTTCCTTCCTTCCTTCCTTCCTTCCTTCCTTCCTTCCTTCCTTCCTTCCTTCCTTCCTTCTTTCCTATTTTTCTCCTCTCCTTTCATTTTCTTTTTTTTTCAATATATTTTCACATGAAAAAATCTGTTTCTGAATGAAACACTATGAAGATTCATTTGTACAAGCCAGAAATGAAGTTTCTCATTGTTTTGGAAAACGTTACCTAACCCAAACAAAACTATCTGCTGGATTTTCCTCATTTCAGAAATAGATTTTCTGTTCTTTTGAAACTCTGTGTAGTAAGGTAGACTGTGATGTCTGCCCCAGACTTCTGCATACTCAAGATGAAGCTTCACATTGGTAATTCCCCCACCACTCTGCCTGTAATAAGCATTGCCTTATCCCATGGACCTTATTTAATCTCCCAGAGGAAATTGCAGGCAAGGGATACATAAAATCAAAGTGGTGCAGAACCTGTTTTGACTATCATTTCTGATAAATAAGAAGAACTTAGAAGGAAGAGAAAAATGATGCC
The DNA here is from genome assembly GCA_026413545.1 of Cichladusa arquata. Taxonomy (NCBI): domain Eukaryota; kingdom Metazoa; phylum Chordata; class Aves; order Passeriformes; family Muscicapidae; genus Cichladusa; species Cichladusa arquata. The sequence goes on along the minus strand of JAOTQP010001286.1, from coordinate 147,655,960 downwards.
CAAAGGCAAGAAAAGAGCAAATGACAACCAGAGTCCATCTTTTATATGGGAGGACTGGGCCAATGCTCAAAACTCTCCGGTCCCTCAGTAATTTGTAGCATAGTCACAAGGAGTTTTTTTACACTCTTTTGCCTTTGTGAATGAGTTCTGCTGTGTGTGGCTGCTGAAAGGTTGTTATAACTTCTGACCACACAAAGCCACTGCTCATCTGTGGACCATTTTCCTCATCTCCTTTTGCCTGGCTGGTGTGTCTGAACTCACCACACTAAACCTGAGCTCCCTGGGCAGAGCAGGTTTTAATCGATGGGTTTGAAATGGGAGTTTAGAAAAATAGTGCCTGAGAATAAGTCTGTCAAAATGAACAACACTCACTCCATGGTTACAGCATCCATCAGTCTATGGGGTTAGCTCCACATCTATCACTTTGGAGAATAGAAAAGGAAGAATCTGGAAACACATCAAAAAACCTCCTGCCACTCAAATCACGGTGGATTAATCAGGTTGGCAGAGATTCTGCACATCTCCCTGCCACAGCCACACTTGTGAGGTAATTCCCAGAAAAAAAGGTACTGTCAAGAATAACACCAGCAAAATAACTCAGTAATTAATGTACTTACAGTTTCTTGTGCTGTTCCTTTAGCAGGCTGCAGTTTCCATGGCTTTGCATTATTTATGCTGATGGTTAAAAGGATGTTTAGTGGTGTAAGTGACACAGTCCTGGGACAGTGGATCTATTACACACCACTTGTGTGTGCAACAACACAGACCCAAAATTATTTTCCTAATCAGTCAGCTTCCAGGCCCCTCAAATCAGAAATTACATGCGGAGGGGAGCAAGGATCAGATGTTCACTTTTCTTTTCAGTAAAAGCAACAGCAAGCATCCAATTTAGATAGTAAATGGTGTATAAAAAAAAAAAAAAACAAAACAGCAAACCAACACATAGTTCTTCACATGGTTGATCTGTGAAACTTCTAGTCACAGGCAATAAATAAATGCTGGAAATACTTTACTAATCTACAGAAGAGATCCTGCCATGCTATAACATTCTTGCAGAACCAAGCATGTGAAGGAAGAAAGGTGATAAGAAGATGGAGAAATATATATTTTTTTGGTCAATACTCCAGAGGCACACAGAGAAAAAAGGATGAACATAAAATCCAGGCAGGTGCACCCAATGCTATTAAGGCATCTGGTCATGCAAATATTACAAGCCCTTATTGTACATTACAAGCCTTGTTACTTCATTGTGAACCAGAAGGAAGGGGAAAGATGGTAATTTGTGTTTCATTTATAAAAATAAAGTGTCATGTTGCTGGACCAGCCAGGCCCAGCTGCACGCTTGGTCAGTGCCAAGATGAATATCTGCCCGCTGCCTCCTTCATGGATATTAACTTTCAGCTGAACCTTTATCTGTGAATTATAGAACCCCTTTATCTGTGAATTACAGACCTTGCTGTGGACCGGGGCAGGAGTGGGGTTGGTGAGGGCAGCACACAAAAACATGGCTTGCAATTAAGGGGTTAGCAACCAAAGAGGAAGGACTTGGAATTATCCAGCTCTATAAACGGATAATCTGGACAGGACAGAGGTGGAAATAATTGATGCACTTGTGCATTTCAGAATGGAGAAAGTCTGGAAAAGGTCTGGAGCACAAGTCTGATGAGGAGCAACTGAGGGAGCTGGGAGGGCTCAGCCTGGAGAAAAGGAGTCTTTGAGGGGACCTTATTGCTCCCTACAACTCCCTGAAAGGAGATTTTAGCCAGGCAATCTGTTTTTTCTCTCAAGTAACAGGTAATAGGATAAGAGGAAACGGCGTCAAGTTGCAACAACAGAAGGTTTCAACTTCAGGATATTAGAAAGATATTAGAAGGATATCAGAAAAAATTTCTTCTCTTGATATCAGGATAAATCTCTTCCCTGAAAGTGTGGTCAGACATTGGAACAGGCTGACCAGGGAAGTGGTGGAACCACCATCCCTGGGAGCATTCACAAAATATGTGGATGTGGCACTTGGGGAATGGTGTAGTGGTGCACTTGGCAGGGCTGGGTCAATGGCTGGACTCAATGCTCTTAGAGGTTTTTCCTCCTTAATGATTCTCTGGTTCTATGATGCAAGCTGAAGATTACAATAAAAAGAGAATTGTCTGTTTTTCAGCTGTTAGCAGCAAGCATTGAATCTGTCATTCAGCAATCCTTTTGATGGAACAAGAGTTGTTACAATAAGAAAAATAATGAAATGTTGTTTTCAAGCTGATGTTTAGGGATAAGAAAGGTTTTGTTTTGTTTCTTAACAAAATCTAAATGAAAAGATATATTCTTGTGCCAGAAGGAACAAGATGTTCCTTTTGATCAAAATTGGAATATGGCATTTTATGTTCAGATTATTTTTAAGTGTTTTCCTTTCTTTCTAAGAGAAAATAGTCAATTCCTAAGTGAAAACATAATTTTTGGCTAAAAAGTAAAAATAAAGGTTCTTTCAGGAGCTGTGAAAATTACATGAATTATCTATTTTGCTCCTTACACATTTTGAATGCTATGTTCGCTGAAGTGAGTCTGTTTACTAATAATTATTGTCCCCACAAAAGGTGGGGGGGTTTCGAGGATTTACTTTTTAGCAAGAGAAATAAGTTGCTTTCTTTTCTCCTGCTTAATCGGTGAACAACTTTAGCATCCTTGTTTTGCCTTCCATGCCTTAATTTCTCTCACCTGTAAGAGTGGAAATTGCATTTACTTATCTGTTAGGGGGGCTTTGGATGTGATAAACTGTGCATGAGTGATTTAAACATCAAAAGTGTAATGTAAAAAGCTGCTCAAGCATTCTGGGGATCCTTCCAGCAGGTTTCTGAATGAAGAGTAGGCCAATAAAGCCCGACCACCCTCTCCTGACAAAAAGAAATTGTGTCAGTAGTTGCATCACATAATCTGCTATGTACAATAAATTCAACCTAACCCTCTGTCCAAGCTATTGCCTCCATTCACAAGATCAAATGGGATTCATAATTTCCTTTATTCCTGTGCAGTGCCTGGAATGGAAGTTCCTGGGATTCAAAGGAAGCCAGTTGCATTATGCTGCAATAATTCTCAACAAATCTACTACAGAAATCATTTCAGCTCTGCACATGCTGAGGAAAACAATTATATCATTTCAGTGATTTATGAACCCAATGAGCAGAAGTAGCACAGCAAGGCTGAGTATCTATTGCCATGGATCTGGGAATTATGTTTTAATTAACCAATTTCTCTAATACGTTGTCTAAGCTTCCTACAGGGGAATTGAAAAAAAAAACCCAAGCAGCTGCAAGGCTGAAAGACTCTCTAGACATTTGGTGTCCTTGTTGTGTTTTGGTCTGGCTTAGTGAATGCCCCTGGTGACAAATGCATATTGATGAAGCAAAGAATTGGCTAATTGACACATTAAAGGAAAACTTAATATATTCTGCTGGTGGCAGGGGGAAATATTAAACTTGCTCACAGTCAATTGTTATAAAATATTAAACACAAAAATGGAAGTAGAAGGAGAAGAGAACAAGGATTATCTTCAAGTGAATCAGATCTCTGGAATGGGCCAGGATAGCCACTTGGAGCCTGGGAGTTATGAAAGACACCACAAAATCTGGAATATATAAGAACTTTCTACATGTGATTGCCAGTAATTATCAACTAAACTTTAATCCCTACACACAAATGATAAAATAAATCTGCCTGTTCTATATGTGGCACATAATTTATTATATGAACCATGGTCTACTGTTGATTTCTCTTTGCCTACTAATTAAGCCTCACCATTTCAATTCCAAACTCCTCTGAGAAGGTCTAAAGCTGCACACTGTGCTCCTGTAGCTGTCTCTGCAAGAGGTCCAGAGTGAGTCCTCATCTTTGCTTTGTACTTCAGCAGAACTTCTCCACAACATAAAGAATAGCCAGATGTCTTTGCTAGTTTCTAAATATTTAAATTATATTCACAAGGGTATATATTTCAAGGGAGGTTCAAGTTGGATATTAGGAACATTTTCATCACTGACAGTGTTTAAACAGACTGCCCAGGGAAGTGGTAGAGTCACCAACCTGGAAGTATTCAAAAAATGAGTAGATGTGGCACTTCACAATATGGCATGACATTGTACAGTCAAAGGTTGGACTTGATGGTCTTGGAGGTATTTTCCAATTTTAATGATTCTACGTTTCCATGATTCTATGATATTGCATCTCTTCTGCCTTTTAAGCCACGTTTTTCCAAGCAACACAGAAGGGATCTTGAAAATTACTTTTAAATGCATCCAAGTGTGGGCTTTGGATAAATCCATCCAAAGCTTCAGGTACTTGGACCCTAAAAACGTGAAGCACATTTTGTGTCTTTCTGAGACTTAGAGCTGAGTAAATCATAGAGCCTGAAACAGTGTCTGCCAAACACTTTGTGGAAAATCCCATAGGAGGTATTTTCCACAAAATTTTGTAATATTAGGAGGTAACATTAATTTAGAGCATTAAGTTCTGAGCTTTTCTCCTTATCATGGCAAGTTTGATGCAAACTGGAAGGGTAAGGAGGAATGGCATTAAAATTGGAGTGGGTTAAATTAGGTAGTAAAAATAAATTCTTCCCTGTGAGAGTAGTGAGGGCCTTACACAGGTTGCCCAGAGAAGCTTTGGATGTTCCATCCCTGGAAGTGTTCAACTCCAGGTTGGATGGGGCTTGGAGCAACCTGGGATAGTGGAAGGTGACCCGGCCCACGACAGGGGGATGGAAGAAGATGATATTGAAGGAATCCCTTCCAACTCAAACCAGCCTGTGATTTGTGATTTTTCTGGCCTTTTCCTGATGTCCTGGACAGACATTTGTCAGAGATTTGTTTGCAGTACATGTTGCAGACACAAGATGTCACTGCATGATGCAGAGAGCTGCACAGATGGTCCAGAGTGTGGTAAAAACATTGAAAGAAGGTGGAGCCCGAGCTGTGTGGACCAAAGTTTTCAGCTCTCTTTACTGACACTTCCTTTAGAAACTTATTTTGTTGAGGAAGAAATATGATTAGGCACATCAGTTAGCAACAGTGAGCCAAAGTATAACCAATGAACTCATCTTAAAACAGTGCACTTAACCATTCCTCCAGATTTTATGAATATAATGGGAGGTTTGTTCTCAGAAAAATGCTGGAACATACATCCTGTATTTTAATCTGACGTATTGCTTTCTGAATTAATTGCAAAGATGCCACTGTAAATTATAGAAATTGATGAAGCTGGTATTTTTAGCTTAATAATTTTCCATTGGGAAATTGCATTTACCTCTAATCACAATCATCATGCTCAAATAACAGTATTGTTATTAATAATTACTAAAACAACACAATATCAATTTAAAATATTAACCAGGAAGCAAGTACATATCACATAAAAATGAAGATTGATTAATAATTACAGCACAAGCAGCCAGGAGAAGAATTATTACAAATTATTTTTCAAGCAAGTTCTTCATCAGCAAGCAGAGCTACGGAGGTAGGAATAATTGCAAGCATCATCCCAAGTGACAACTGCCCTTTCCACCCTGGAACTGGACTGAGCTCATCTTCCTCCCAGCTGTGTCCACACAGGGACCAGGGACAGGATGAGTTATGGAGCCTAAAAAGACATCTGCTGCAGAAATGGTCCTTTTAGACACCCACAAGGGAAAAAAAAGGAGAGATTTAATTTTCACTGCAATTTTGGCAGTGTTTTCTCAAGGCAGTTGAGTATTTTGTGTGTTCCCACACACGGTCCTGACTCTGAGTTTTGGCCCTATGAATCTGAGTTCCTGATTTTCCTGACTGTCCTGCTGTATTGGTGGGGAGATGGTTTTTTCCTTTTTTTTCTGTCTCTTCTATTTCCAGTTGTGTGTTCAGTCTGTGGGAAGTTAAAACAGCTCCCTGGGGTTACCCACCTTGGAGAATACAGATAAATTCAAGGGATTAGTGACCTTATATTCAGAAACACTGAAGTGAGAAAAATGTGACTGTGCCACATCCTCTACTGGATCTGAGATTATTTGGGGAAAGACATCCAGACACCCTGGTTAGTCTTACCTACCCAGCCAATAACAGCTGAATAAACTACCTTCTGTAAGTGTGAATGAGCAACTTGCCCTACCTAGTAATGCAAAATGCAAAAGATAAAATGCCCCTGATCTTCAAAACAAACTGAGCAGCATCTCCCAGGAAGAATCATCAACCCTCTGAACAGCCATAGTGTTAGAAAGGGTCTGAGAAGGGTTTTCTTACAGTCTGGTGAAAGTCTCTACAGAACTGAACAAGGATATTGCCTTGATTTTTTCCTTTTCTTTTTCCTGTAGAGGTAAAAATGAAGGGAGGTACTGTGCACCAGCCAGGGAGCTCTGTGTGCAAAATGAGCTCTCTGAGAGAGGCAAAGCTCCAGCGCTTACTCACACAAGTCTGAAACCCTTGATGCATGAGCATGAAAAGTGACTTTCTTCTCCACACAGCCAGAGATGTAATTCTGCCCTAACTAGAGCCTGGCACAGCAAATTAGTTCGTGCCTCAACACAGGCCTTCAACATTTCACAAGTACGAGAAAAAAAAAATTGCTTTAATCTGTATTTCCTCCCATCCACAATTCTTGGTAAACTGAGATACTGCACATTTTTTCCTACTCATCTCACACTATCCAGGCTCCCTCTCACCTTTTCACCATCACATTTTTAACTGAAGGAGTAAGTTAAAGTGGAGTTTCAGCATGCTCAATGCTAAGTTTGGAGTAGCATTTTGATCCCAAAGAAGCAGAAGAGTTGTGCCAGTCTTTAGTGGGCATGAGGATGACTGGAGTTTGTGATATTTGTGCTTGGAGCCATGCACAGATCTTGGTGATGGAAAGAGAAATTCCATTGCATCCCATCCCAGCTGAGATGAGCATTTGCAGGGCACATGTCCCATAGAAATAACAGAGAACAGTTTGGGTTGGAAGGGACATTCAAGATCATCCCTGAACACTCCCAGGGATAGGGCATCCACAGCTTCCCTGGGCAACCTGTGCCCGGACCTCACCATCCTCACAGGGAACAATTTCTTCCCAGTATTGATTCCAAATCTGTCCTCAGTCAGTTTAAAGCCATTTCTCCTTTTCCTGTCATTCCAGGCCTTTGTCCAAAGTGCCTCTCCAGCTTTCTAAGCCCCTTTAAGTGCTGAAAGGGGTTCTAAGGTCTCCCCAGAGCCTTTTCTTTCCCAGGCTGAACAACCCCAACTCTGAGTCTTTTTTCATGGGAGAGGTATTCTATCCCTCTAATCTTCATGGTTTCCTCAGGACTTGCTCCAATAAGATGCTCTTACAGTGAAAATATTTATTTATTTTTTTAAATCCATCTCCTTTCCCCACTATTTTTTAAACTCTAAGTCATTCAGTTCAAGGACAATGTTCTGTCATGACAATGCCTTCCTAGAAAACACTTGGTTTGAAAACACTCACAAATTATTTGAAAGCAATGGCAAACAAGAATTCCATCAGGCAGTAATCTTTGCAGAACAACCACACTCTAAATTGGTTGATTTTGAAATAATTTTACAATCCTCATGCTCAGATGTACTGATTTCATTTTTATCTTTCTTTGAAAGAAGAAAAAGAGAAGAAAAGTCTGTAAAAATGCATTCAGGTGTAATATAGACTCAAATGTTTAACATTTATTGGGCTTTGCAGAAGTTTTAATACTTCTGAGAGCCAGGTCCCTGCTCACTCTCACTCTGTGTCCCTCTCTCTCCCTGTGAGCACATCTGAGAAATTAGTACAAAGATGAGGCACCTTGATATCCTAATACACTTCAAAAAATATCATTCCAGTGATTTCCCCAGAAGATGATAAGCAATTCCAGAAGTATTCAAAGGCCAAGTTCCTTTGTGATGAGCTTTTCCAGCTGAAAACTTGGCATTCTAACTAATTCTAATTCAATAGTTTAAAAAATATGTGTGAACAGGATAGAGAAGCCTCATAGCAAAGACACCTGCCAGGAACCCTTTTAGTGGCCAGCAGAGTGACTCTGAGTGTGTTGATGGATGGATGGATGCAAGCAAAATCATTTTAGACCACACTGCATTATAAACCAGCTTCTACCAAGCTACTGTATAAATCACCTCAGAAACTGGGTGTCAGCCCAGGCTGTGGAAGCAATTCAGAATCAACCTGTCAGAGGGATCCCTCCCTCTCCCATGCAGAGATGGATGTGAAAGGAACCAGGACTGATGAGGGCAAGCCCTGCATAAGTCACTGTGTGGCAAAAGGCAAGGGTGTGTCAGCAGGGAATGGTGTGTTCAGAACCTCTTGTGTGTCCCCAGCACCTCTGGAGGATGGCTGGGTCCCATCAGCTCTATGGAAAAACATTCATTTTCCAATAGGAAAAAAAAGAACTTGCTCTGGTCATAAAATGCAATATTCCTGCACAAATATGAGATGCTCTCTCTTTGTCACTCCCAACAGCTACTGGGGTGACTTAACTTTGTAATTCACTGAAAAGTGGATGAAATTTTCTTTCAGTCTGGAGTGTAACCAGGCTGCTCCATATTCATTCCACACTTATGGCTGGTTTGCTTTGTCTGCTTTTCATCTTCAAATGCTCATTTCATGTTAATGCTCATTTCATGCCTGACATCTTGGACTGGGAGAAAGTTGGTGCTGCCATATTGGGACAGACTGGTAAATATATCCACAAATTCTAGCTACAACCTGGTTCATCCACCACAGATTTTTCCTCCCACTCACTTACATTTGAGTTATATCATCAAATAATTATATAATGGACTATGGTACTTTTTTTTTGTTTTAAAAATGTTTTTAAAATTTTAATGTCTTTTTAGGGAATCAAATCCATCCATTTTCTACTTACAGAACAACAGAAGCAAGAAAAATTCCTGCCCAGAGGAGCTTACAGATAAAATACATCAATGAGAGAGAAGGGTGGTGGGGTTTTTTCTAATTCCATCAATGGGGAAAAGACCCACAGAAGTGCCAAGGGATAGATCAAAAGGAGCACAAAGGAGAACTGTGGTCAGTCTTGCTGAGTTGAGTTCTCCATACCACCCAAAAGAAGAGGAAAGATTTCTCCATTTCTCATCTTCAAGCTGATACCAAAATTAAAAAAAAAAAAAAAGAAAGAAAGAAAAGCACTGCTTTAAAAAAATTATGGTTTTCTGGTGAAATAAATGCACTATTCCCTGCCTTTTCTTTTTTTTTAATTATTTTTTTTTTATTATTTTTAGGAGAGGATTCACATACAACTGCTTTTTTCCTCAGAAATTTCAGCCAACTTCTAAATGAGCCGAATGAAAAAATAGACAGAAGTGAATATCAATTTTTCACAATAGATTTTTAAAGCTTCTGAGAGTTCTTTGTTCATTATAAGAATGGAGGCACTGGGATGCCAGTAGGTAAGTACTCCTCGTAATTTTTCTGCAGATCACAAAACCAGTAGGAGGCATGCACAGAAACAGGAATCATTCCAAATCGAAATGTTGTCCTTGCCCACTGAATCTGAATTTCTTCAGTTTTGCCCAAAAAGAAATATTTTGTACATTGCAACTCTTAAATTAGAGTCCTAGGTTCATAATGAGAACATATTTTTCAGTTTGTTAAAGTACCTATATTTGCAAAATTCTGGGCACCTGATGTTTGCATTACTTCCATGTCTTCAGCCCTGCATGTCTTGATGTAAAAGATGATTTAGCTATTGGTAGCAATATTCTTTTTTTTAAGGAACATTTCAAAACAAAGCTTTAATACATAATCTTAAAAGCTTGAGAACTGATTCTGCAGGGTCAGCTGTAAGGAACCATTTTAAACGGATGCAAAAAGGTCAACTTCTATCTCAGGGCTTGGTTTCAATGAATTTTGTGACCTCAGTTAAATCTCTCCACCACGAAATTCCTCTCTTGCTGCCCTGCTGAGTAGGGTTAGCAGCACACACCATAACCTTCACTGAGAGATTGTGAGGACAGATCCATGGATCTCTTGGAAGGCAGAGTGGTGAGAGCAACTAAAAGACGCTGTAAAACCACAAGCCAGTGAGTCAGATTATTCCCAAAGATCTAGTACTGCAGTGCTGCCCTGCTCAGAGCCACTGCTTCCCCCCACAGCCTTCCCTGCACTGTCCTGCCCTTGAGATCTTTCACCAGCACCTACCACGTTCCCTTGATGGAGATTTGGCTGCCTGGTACCACAGCTGAGCTTGGGTTCTCCCCAGACTGAGCTGCTCACAGCAGGCAGCAGACACAGATCAAAGATGCTCAGCAGCAGAAACAAACCTGGATCTGGCAGCAGCAAAAGTTTGGGGTTGTGCCCCAGGAGGGGAGTAAAAAGCTGAAAACTGGTGGCAAGTCCTAAAGGGTTCAGCATGTGGTGTCCACCAATAGAAACAGTACCAGGGCAATTTCCACTGTGATTCTACATTCTTTTTGTAATTTTTGTCTCCATTGGCAATTGTGACATGCTCTTGAAGTAAGTGAGTTAAGTCAGTAGCAAAGCGGTTGTGTTGTTAGTGAGTTCAGAGACCATTTACTGTGGAGAGTTGTGAACAGCTTTGTTAAAGTGTTAAATATTGTCACTTACTGTTTGTCCCAGTTAAAATCGTTGTGTTCCCCAGTTGATTTCCCTGTTCCAGTTTGCTGTATTTCCCCAGTTACTCCCTATGTCCGTCCCTGCCCCATACCTCATTTCCAGCCTGTTGCTGCTGCTCCCCGCCTATCCATCATCCCACCAGCGCCACCCCATCATGCAAATTCCAGAAGACTCCCATAAGGTGAGGCTCCAAAACGGAAGTCAGTTCCAGCCCACAAACTCCCAAGGAGGACCAAATCACACCTGATGCAGAACTGCCAGTGACACCAGCGGGTAGGCAAAAACCTCATGCAAAGAGAGATGACATCCGTCCCCTCATCCTCACCTGAAGGGCAGTTGAACACAGTGACACCCCTAAGCGACAAGCCATTTTGTGAGTTCCTGAGTACACCCATGAAGCTGGAACCCCTGACCCTGGCAATTAGACAGGATTGTTGTGGCGCCTCCTCCGCAGCTTCTCCCCAGCGTTGGAACCGATTAATGAGAATAGCAGCAGGTGTTGGCAGCCCCTCAACCCCCACCATTTCCATCAATAAAAAGAGCTGCTTTTAATAAAGGCCTTGGCCCTGCTTTATTTACTACACTCTTACACATCTCCAGAAGACTGAAATGGAGAAACCTCCCAGTTCAACCTCTCAGGCCATGACAAATTCCCTCCCTCACTGTCTTGGTTGGTTTTCTCTGTGTTGTGCTTCTAGAGAGCAGCAAATATCTTGTGTTCTGGCCTCTGACCCTTGGCTGTGTATCTTTGCTCTAGGTTTTGTGATGTTCCATTTGTCATCCCTCCAAAAGAGAAGATCCTTTAATCAGAGAATACAACATCCAGAGTTGGAAGGGACACAGAAGGATCACTGACTCCAATGCCTGCCAATACTGTTGGCTTCCAGATCTAGCAGGAGGACAGAAATTGCAACCTGCTTTACAGAGACAAAACTCATTATACACAGGAAAGGTCTCATTTTAGTATTCTGTTTTTCCAATAAGAAGTCACTCTGCTCTCTATGGATAGAAAACAACTTCCCAACGAGGGACAGCTCCAAGTTGCAACAGTGACAGCTTTAAACCAGTGTCATTCAATTTCAGGCCTGCAGCAGAGCAATATGTGTATATCTATACATAAAGATAAACATATTTGTGTGTAGATCTAAATCACAGAATTACAAAATGGTTTGGGTTGGAACAGACCTTCAAGATCATCTCATTCCACCCCCTAACACAGGCAGAGACACCTCCCACTCTCCCAGGTTGCTCCAAGCCCTCTGCAGCCTTGGACACTTCCAGGGATGGGGCATCCACAGCTTCTCTGGGTAACTTGTGCCAGGGCCTCACCACCTTCACATGGAAAAATTTCCTCCTAATATCTAATCTAACCCTACTCTGTTTCAATTTGAAACCATTCTCTATATGTCTCCAATTCCCTTTGCACTTCCCTCCACAATGAAGGTTATCTCCAGCTCTCTCCAAAGTGGGTCACGGACAATCCTCTGTCTGTCTGTCTAAATCAAGATTAAAATTAAAGCCTCAGAGATGCCTTTTGGATAACCTGTGTAAGTCCCACTGGACAATGTCAAGTAGAAAAGCTGCCTGACAAAGTGAGGAGACTCAGACAGTGTCTGATCTTCAGGAGCTGGGCAGTAAATTGAAATAAATGAGATCTCAGCTCCTGAAGTCACAGTGGTATTTGTCATACTCCAAGAAGCTCACTGGTACTGCCTGGAGACTACCTGTGAATGACCAGGCTTTGACACCTTCGTTTGGAGTGAAACATTCTTGATTATGGATTTTTTGACCACAACACTGAGTTATTTCAGCTGAGATTAAGGCCTGGGAGGCCAACAGACAGACAGACAAGGTGATGTTGGAGCAATTTTAAGGACAAATTGTTTAAAGCATCACACAGATTTGAGAGCTTAATCGCCCCCTCCAAAAAACATCTGAGGCTTTGTCTAGGGGAACATAATGCCTCAAACATCTGCCCTTCATTGCCCATTATGAGCTCCAAGTTGGGATCCTGAACTTCACACACACAAATTGCTGCGGTGTCTGGGATTATCACATGGGCATTCATTCCATGGGCCCAGGCAGTGATGGTTTTCAGGGTGCAGCATTCCCTGTGGTTTTCCCTCATTCCAGGCAGCAGATGTGGCAGTAACCCTCTATCTGTACCTGGCCTTGAGGCTCACACATGCCCTGGGACCCCTCTGCCCCACAAAGCAGTGCCACAGCTGAGACAGGCATTGGTTCTACCCCTGCTGTGTCTGAAGTGCTGCTGCTCTCCCCCTCTCAGTCTCCTCCTGAGTGAAGATTTCCCAAACTGTGGCTGGGAAGAGGGGTAGAACAGGGCAGGGGGAAGGGGGAATTTGCGGACAAGGGCTGACACTCACAAGTTTCCCATTTCTCTCAGTCTCTTCTCTGCTATCAGTGGAAATGTAACCTGTCTGGTGTGTGGTGCTGCCTCATTTTTGCAGCATTTTGTCCTTCTCTTGACTTCCATTTTGCTGAGTTCCCTCTCAAACCAATTGCGTGTCATCCACATATGTTGGGAAATATGGGCACAGCTGAAAGAAACTAATGATTTCTGTTAATTCTGCTAAGTGAGACGCAAGGACAGCTTGTTAATGAATGACTAATTGAGATGTAACTTAATAAATCCTCAGCTGAATTTGCTTGGATTGCCAGCCATTTCTGAATTTTCTTTAGGGAGACCACACCTCAGAATGCATGTGGCAAACGTTCTGCAGCCATTAAAGCAACTGAGTTCAAACATATGAGAAATGAAAATACAAAACTACAAGAAATACGAGCCCTAAATTATAATTGGCTGAGAACAACCACTCCAAAATCTGAGTGCTTGAATTTCCACCCCCCACAAAATTCACAGGTTCTATCCCTTGCTCCTGGTGACAGCAGGTGAAAGTCTGAACAGCTATAATTTTGGAAAGGAGTAGTTAAAGATCATCTCACTGACCTTGTGTGAGAGTAGAGAGGGTAAAGGCCACCTGTGACAGCTTAATTAAAAATGCAAATATTATTCACATATTTGATGCATCTCTTAATTACTGGCATGGGAATAAAACAAAAAATTGTTATTTTTGTAGCTTTCCATATCTAAAGAGTGAACTAATTATTTCAGTTTCTTATTCTATTACAGATTTAGGGATGCCCTTGCTTACATCATTTAGACCAGGATATATCTGCTAAATATAGATGTCTATACCTGACTTACCTGCACTGTATCTCTTTGCAGACAAGGAGCTGGGAGCCATCTTCCAGCAAGGAGCACAGTATCAAATGGTTTTTCATAGAATCCATCCCTCTGATCATCCTGGTGCCTCCTCTGGACTTTCTCCAACAGCTCCATGCCCTTCCTGTGCTGGGACCCCAGAGCTGGGTGCAATTCTAGAGTGGGGGTCTCACCAGAGCAGAGGGGCAGAATTCCCCCCTCACCTGCTGCTCACACTGCTTTGGATGCAGTCCAGGACACGTTTGGCTTTCTGCACTGCAAGTTTACAATTGTTGAGTCATGTCCAGCCTCTCATCCACCAGAATCCTCAATTCCTTCTTGGCAGAGCTGCTCTTCATCTGTTCATCCCCCCAGAGTGGACTGACACCAGGGGTTGCCCCAACCCAGCATTTGGCCTTGTTAAACCTCATGAGATTCCCATGGGACTATTTCCTGGGCTTGTCCAGATCTCTCAGGTGCCAACAGCATCACTCAGCTTTTTATCAGAAGCAGATGTCCAAAATGGATCAGGTAAATAGGACCTCGGAGAGTCTTTCCCTCACTAGTGATTAGAAAGGGAGTGTGATAAGACTTCATTTTCACACTGTATCCATGCTAAAGCAGATGAGCCAAACCCATTGGTCCTACATCTACCCACTTGAGGAGAAGGGACAAGTGGTCATCAAGTGTGACAAGCTGTGCTGGTTTCACATGGAAGCGGGGAGGGGTGGAGCGGCCTGAGGGAAGCAGCACCAGGCCAGGGAACAGGAGGGGCTGTCCCGTCTCTGGGGGCTTCCCCTGTGAGCTGCAGAGACCAGTCAGAGAGCTGATTTGGTGATGGACAGCTCGGGAAACCAATTAAAAAGTTATTTCGCCTTCACAAATCACATTGGATAAAGTTAACTAGCTCTCTTTTGGTTTCTGGCCTCTCCAGAGGTAAGGTGGCTCTGGCCAGGGCCCCGGCCCCTGCCCTGGCCCTGGTGGCCCCCGGCTCGGCTGGGCTCCCCTCTCCACGTGGCGTGGCCGAGCGGGGGGATCGGGGAGCCACCAAAGGCTCTCCCTCCCACCCCTCCCCGTTCTGCGAGAAGAGGCCTCCAGCTCCCCACGTGGCTTCTTCACGTTCTGGATGCAATTTTAACTCTTTTAATGCCTGGATAAGATTCTTGATCTCCTGAGCTCCCCTGAATGAGAACAAATAAAGCATGGAGTCTACAGAAGTCAGCGGAATTAAGATAAAGTTCCTGATGGGATGAGATTGAAAAGATGTACCTGATGAATAGCTGAAAACCGTTTTTGTGGGGCTATAAGGGGACTGTGACTACACTAAAATTCCTTTAAACTGTGAAATATACTT
>JAOTQP010001286.1:147592165-147620764 GCA_026413545.1 Cichladusa arquata | reverse complement strand
ACCAAAAACACCCCCCCCCCAAAAAAAAAAAAATCAAAAAAACCCAAAAAAACAGTGATAGATTTGGATGTTCATGCAACAATCTTTTTTGTTGTTTATACTGAGAAAAAAGAAATAATTGTCAAAAAAATTTTCACTCTCTCTGCCCTTCCCATTATTCAAGAGGCCAGCATAAGAAATCTCAGCACAAGGAGGACTTCAACCCACTACTGGTGTCTGGATGGACGTGGTCTCTTGTTGATATCAACTGCTTTTTTATAGAGTATTTTTATAATCTCTAGAATATATATTTTGGCTCTAGATACTTCAGATCTTTCACCAAGAAAAACTCTTCTAACCCCTTGAGCAGCTCAATTTAACAGCAGGTTTATCAGTCAGAAAATTCTTTCAAGAAGTTTGTAGATTAGAGCAGTTCCACTGTGCAGAGGTGCCTGAATGGAGCAATTTGAAATCCAAATTAATAGGTCTTAATTAATGGCAGCTTAAATCTGAGAAAAATTGATCATTTGTACATCATTTGCTCTTCCTGGGGTTATTATCTTACATCATGTCTGCATTAAGAACTTAACTGGTTCATTATTTCATCAACACACTCAGTTCCAGCCATTACCAGCAAATGTGGTCAGTTCATGGAACAGATCTTTAAGTAGAACAGTTGGACAATTCCGAGTCTGTAAATCTTTTCAAACGTGTATTTGTCCTGGTTTAGGGCAAATCTGGGAGTGTTTCAAAAAAATGAGACCATCTAGCTGATTAGTCTAATAATTAGCATCTTAAAAGACATTCTGCAGCTCCCCAGTATTCTAGAAGTACAGCTGAAATAAGAATTTGTATTTCCCAGGCATTTATGTCAGTTCTTTGACCAGTATCAAATACACTGGGTGGAACTGGATGGTTTTGAGCCTGCACAAATCCACTGCAGATAACAGGCATACGTTTTATGTTAAATGAAAGGAATTTTGCGTGCAGATTACAGAATCTGAATTAACTCCTCAGCAGTGCTGTGAAGGTGAGCTGCTCACGCTGTACTCAGGAACTGCTCCTCAACACATAGAAGATATTCATCCTTGAAGAAATCAGCACTCTACCATGAAAACTACATGAAATGAAAAAATGGAGCACTCAGCCCAGTAACAGAGAGAGCCACGGAGAAACCCCACATGAGGGAAGGAGGCATCTATCTTCAGGTGGCCAAAGGAAGGTACCTGTGTGTTTGTGATCCAGCTGCATAAATGCAAAGATCTGGAGTCATCATGTCCCACCTGGAGCACTGCACCCAGCTCTGGGGCTCTCAACACAAGAAGAACCTGTTGGAGAAAATCCATAGGAGGCCATGAAGATGCTCTGGGAGCTGGAGCACCTCTGGAATGAGAGGCTGGGACAGATGGGGATGTTCAGTCTGGAGAATAAAAGGCTCCAGGGAGACCTCAGAGCTTATGGAAGAGCTGGACAGAGACTTTCTCTAAAGGTAAGTGGTGATAGAACAAGGGGGAATGAACTCAAGCAGACTGAAGGTAGATTTAGATTAGATGTTAGGAAAAAAGTCTTTACAACAAGCATGACTGAAACCCCCCGGTCCAGGCCCAGACTGTCTGACCTGTGGTTTCCCTGGGAAGCAGCTCTGCTGACTTTATGAGAAGAGAGTTCTTTTTTTGGAAAAAAAACTTTACTGAGGTGAAAATAACACCTCATTAAAGGCACACACTGTACTAGGAACAAATGGGAAAAAAACAGGGTTCAGGCTAAAGCAGGGATATTTATACACTGGGGTGCAGGGAGGGCGGGGTTAAGGGAGGGTCTGAGGGAGAGATCCAATGGGAAAGAGCAATTAAGAATATTATAATTTCTGCAGTGAAAAGTAACCAATAGTAACAAGGAGGACTGAGAACTTTCTAGTAACAATTTACATAACTGAACAGGGGGATCTTGGGAGTGAGCCTTTCACGCAACATGACTGCAAAGGTTTTCCCACAGCCTTAGGCTGAGGTTTTAGGTTTGAATTGCTATATGAACTTCAAGATATGTTTGTGCTTCTAAGGTGCTCAAGGAAGCTGTGGACTTGTGGCTGCCATTTTCTGTAATATTCTGTGCTGCACTGAGGGAGCCTTGCAGTAAGCTGGCTTAATGAGAGGTATTTTTCCCTATGATATGATCCTTGAGGTGTGTTTTAATCCAAGGCAGTCTGAGTCCATGATTCTGTTTGACTTGTAGTAAGGTGCATCAAAACACTGACGTTGTACTGGCAGACATCTCACAGGACACAAGAGGCAGAAACTCTCCTGATATATCCAGTGGCCAAGAAGGAGATAATAAAGTATAACTTAACTGGTACAAGATGACCACAGGAGTAACTGAAGTCTGTGTTTGTAATCTGAATTCTATATATAGTTACTGGAGCTCTGAAGCTGCCCCAGTTGCTCGTGGGCAAGGGACATGACATTGATTTGGGGCTGGCAGTCAAAACATTGGAGAAAGGGAAAGTCAGGCTTTTCTGGAGTTACCTTGCAATAGCGCGAACACCACATACTTCATCGCCTGAATCCTGCTCCTGTCTTTGATTCTAACGGGCACAAAAGATACAAAGAGTTTTCCAATTCCCCAAAAACAAATCTCTCCTAGAAGCAACAAATATTTCTTAAGCAAGCCCTGGAAAGCACCGGGCTCAGAAGTTACTAATGGATCCAGATAATGAAAGTGTTTGAAATGTGGCAGAAAAAAAGGAGCAGTTGCCAAATTGGCATTTGTCCACACAAACAAGCAACACTTTCATCCATTCCTGTGTATGTCAGCTGCACTGAGACAGACACAGGTAGGGGTTCCTTTCCAAAACATTTCCATAGTAAGTCACAGATGGCTATGACCTCAAAGAACCTGCTGAGCACCTGAGGCAGCGAGCTCTACACCTGAAGCACTTGATAATGAGGTTTCTACAAAAATACAATTTTAGATCTTCAAGTTGAAGACAGCATAGACATTAAAAAAAAAAAAAATACCCCTGGATTGGACCACTGCCAAGAGTTGCTCCAAAACTGACTCTAACTGTTCCATTTAGTCTAATGATAAATAGGATGGTTAATGGAAGCACTGTACACAAAACTGTACTGCTCAGGTAATTATCTTGATTGAAACAAGTGTTTCTATGCTGAAAGCAAAATTCTCCTGGAATTAAACTAAACCTCAACAGGAACAAGACCTCTGTGGAGATGCAGTCATAAAAACAAGTTTGTGTTCTAATTATTTGCCAGTGGTTCTCTTAATGAGTCACTTGCTAGAGTCCACTGGTCACAAAGATGATTATTTTAATGATGATTCATAGAATTTGGGTACACATTGCAAACACCAAGTGCTGCACCAGTTGCTATGGCAGAAAAATGTGTGTGGTTTGTTCTTCAAATAGCAAAGTAAATAATTGCATGACAGCTTGTTCCTCCTCCAGAGGGTCTCCCAGTGTTGGAAATGGTCTGCAGGGAGCTCACCACATTCAACATTTCCACCCCCTGCTTTTTCCTGAGCTTGTGGATAAAACCCTTAAACGCTTATTTTCCTATGGAAAGCTCATTTTTTAGCTTTTTTTTCCAAGCACTGGAGACTTGGAGCTTGATTCTGGTCTCTGTTACCTTGGTGCAAATCAGGAGTAAATGTGTTTTTTTCAGGATAACAGTGTTACCAGACTCTGCAGCTACAGAAAACAGCAGGCAAAAAGCAAATCCTCTCTCTTCACGCAGGGCGATGAGGAGTAAGTTGGTATTTAAGACAGATAAAAAATACTCAGTTTTAACAGGGTTGGATTTAGTCCTGCCCCCCTTGGAAAACACATACATACTCTAGAAAAAAAACTGTGTGATTTTTGACCTGGGTGTTTTCTAAATCTAAATTTTTAATGTATTTTTAAATTGAAAGTACTGAAATAAGACCACCATCCCTGCGGCACCAGGAAGGAAACAGCACATAATGAAAAAGAATTTTGAAAAGTATATGAGAATCTGAATTCCTGGTAGTTAGCCCTCCCAAGCACCCAAAATCAACAGCGAGAAAAGGAATAAAAAAATTACATATAGAGCTGAAAATCTATTTTAAAGGGGAGGATGTTAAAGGGAAAAAGCAACAATGTGGGTTAATCTGATGGAGGTGGGCTTTCTCATCACCAGGGATTGATAAACCTGCCAAGGAAGGTAGCTCTGCTTAACAGTTCACTTTGCTGAGGCTCTTAAGCATCTGCTTTATCTGAAGGGTCTTTATTCTAAATAAATGTTGCTTCTCCATACGGCAGCTATTTGCTCACAGATTGCAGTGCTCATTGCCCCAAAAGAAGTAGAACAGTGAGGCTGAAAGCTAAATCAGACTTGATGCAGCTATAATTGGTATTAGGGAACTGCAGAGGGGAAAACCTTTCCAGGGAGTAAGATACAGATGATGCCAACCCCCTTCACGTGATGGGTTGGAGCCCAGAACCAGAAATAAAGGATCACTGAATGGGACAAGGGAGAGTAAAAATACCCCCCTGGGAAAGAAATGTCATGGCAGTGTCTTAAACGCTTGAGGTGGATCCCCTGAGGTATACAAGCTTTTAGCAGGTTGTTAAATCTCTGTAAAACTCACGTTCACAGGCCATCAATCATTCTACAATTAGTGGAGTGCAGCTGAGATTTTCTCCTGCCTGCTGGGTGCCCAGCTCCTCGGGAAGGACAGTTCTGCTGTGGGAAGATCAGAATCTGGACAGCTGTGCTGGTTTGGGCTGGTGTAGGGTTAATTTTTTTCACAGTAGATAGTATGGAGCTGTGTTAGGGATTTTTATTTTGTTTTTGAGCAGAGCTTGCAGAGCTCTCTCTCTTTCTCACCCCATCAGTGAGTGGGCTGGGGGTGCGCAAGGAGTTGGGAGGGGACACAGCCAGGACAGCTGACCCTGAGGGACTCAAGGGATACTCCAGACCACAATGTTTGACAATAAATCTGGGGGAGAAGCAGAATGGGGGGGCATGTTTGGAATGATGGAGTGTGTCTCCCCAAGTCACTGCTATGTGAAATGGAGTCTGGCTTTGCTGGGGTTGACTGAACTCCTGCCTGCCCAGGGGAAGCAGTGAATTAATTCCTTGTTTTGCTTTGCATGCATTTGCTTTTGCTTTACCTATTAAACTGCCTTGGTGCCAACCTATGAGTTTTCCACTTTTCATCCAATTCTTTTCCCCGTCCCTCCAGCAGGGAATGAGCGAGTGGCTGTGTGGGGCTGCGTTGCTGCCTGGGGTTAATCTACAACAGCCCTTTTTGGCACCCAGCACAGGACTTGGAGGGTTCCAGATAGCAGCAGACTTGATTGGCATATGCTGTTCGAGCTGTTACTGCTGTTTAGCTGTTAATTGACAGCTCCTGTGCTTGTCATGGGACTCGTTTGCCTGTCTTTGCGAGCCCAGTGCTTGTTAGTGGCTGCTCTTTTCTTCCACTGCTCGCTGTGTTGCTGCTCTGCTCCTCATCTGAATGTGCTGGGAATGCTCTGATAACAGCAGCAGGGATGTGTCTGCCCTGGCAGATGCCCAGGGAGTCACTGCTGCTGCTGTGCTGCCTCCCTGGACAGGCTGGAACTCCAGTGTGAGCTTGAGTTGGAGGGACAGTGACCTGTGGATGAGTCCACACGGGAGCAGAACACCTCAAAATGTCTGTGGCCATGAATCAGCCCAGCCAGAGCAGGTGCATATAGATGTGGCTGTGGTTGTGGCTGTGGCTGTGCTGCAGGTGTCCATCTGAAGGGTTTGGGGCCCCAAGCTAAGTCCATGCTCCATCACATAGACCTTGAAGCATCAGTGGCTGTGCACAAGGTCAGGCTGGCGGGAGAGCTGAAAGAAATGAAAAATAGGAAAAAATACGTATTGGTATCCCTGTGCTATGAGTAAAAAAGAAAATACAATTGGATTGTGCATTGTTTTCGCAAACACTAATGATTAGGAGGTTGGACCTCACAGGTTTTGGAGGTATTTTTGGAGCACATACAAAAATTTAGAATAAGTACTCTACCAGGGTTTGCACTGAGCTTGGCAGTGAGCTCTACATGGGTAGGACATAGAGAGTTTTCAGACCTGCCACTGGTTTTGCATCCTAACAAACACTGAGGACAAGATGTGTGAAATTGGCAGTTCCCAAATCTGGGAAAGAGACCACACTGCAACAATGATGATGAAAGTAAAGAACCATCTGCTGCTATGGCTTAAGCAGCAAAAATGTTTTCACAGCTCTGAAGGGGAGGAGGAGGAGGCAGAGCCCTGATAGGAACCCAAAACACCACAGTGAAAATGTACACAGACGAGGAGAGAGGCAGGAAAGGCTGCAGATGTGGCAGTGCTTCATTTGGCATCCACTGAGACATCACTGTAAGGAATTAAAAAATCAGAAGCTGATGCCTGCAATCCCAGAAAGGAAACAACAGCAGCTTTTCAGCCTCATCATAACATGGGCTCCCCACCAGCTGAGCTGACAAGAGCCAGTACAGAGACACCATTCAGACAGTGCACAGCACATGGTTGAGACCCACAGCCTCCCATCGGGCAGAAGGAGCCAAAGTGAAGCTCCAGCTGGTAAATGAAGTAGTCTGAATGTTCAAGACCTTGCTCTTTGCATCTCTGAGCTCTTCAGCAGCCTGTCAGAGCCCAAAACACCTGAGGAAAAGCAGGAAGCAGCGGCCGCAAGGAGGTGAAGACTGTTGCCACCACAAAACGGCTGTTGAGTTCAGCATCTCCACAGGTTTTTAGACAGCAGCAGCTGCTCATAAAAGTGAAAGCTGGTTCTCTCTCAACGCCAGGCCAGAAGGGAACCTTTTGTGAAGAAGAGGTATTTAGCCAAGGAAGAATTGAGCTTTGTAGCAAACACACAAGCAGCCACGCAAAGTTCGTATTTGATTAGGTCTGTTGTTGATCAGAGTGGCACAAATGGTGTGATCTCTGGAAATAATAACAAGATAATAACATCTTGGTAAAGATACAATTTTTTAACCTGTCTCTGACACCTCATGGAAATACTCCAACCATTGCCCTGAGTTAGAATATAATAACTGTTCTAACTGTGTGGTCACCAAGCTTTACTTAGGTGTGTTCTGAGATAAATGACAGCAGAGAGAACAGCTGAAAGAACCTCCAGTTTCTTCAATCTCTTGAAGAATTAATATAATTGCTAAGGTTGGAAAATATCTCTGAGATTATCACCAAGTCTAAGTTCCAACCCAGCACCCCACCACGTATCACCCTGACTTCTGTCCTCAAGTGCCACATCCACACATTTTTTGAAGACTTCAAGGGATGGTGACTCCACTGCTTCCCTGCATCCTTGTTTCAGTGCCCCATTTGCAGAAATAAAACAGGTGGGGCACACCATTGAAAAAAACTGGGATGGCTTGATAATTTAAAGTCTCCAAAGCTGAACAAAAATTCTGTAGGGTTTTCAGGACCTAAAACTTTGAGTTGAGTGCTAAGAGTAGATGAAATTATTGGCTTCTTTTGGTGTCTTTATTTCCTCCAAACCTACAGGGACACCAGACAGCTGACTTAGAAAAAGCTCTTAGCTTTTAGGCAGCTAAAATTGGATGGTATAATCACCTAACACACTCCCCAGCCATTTTATATATCCAGTCCTGCTGACAGCTGGGTCTGCTCTAAAGCACCACAGAAAAATGATACTGCAGATCCTTGAAGAAAATAATGTCCCAGATAGTGATGGAAAGGAACACCATCTGTAACTCTGAATCTCAATTTTGTTCTCATTAGATCTTCATTATATCAGCCATCATTGTTGTGCAGAGACCTGAATCTATCCCCTCTATATTCACCTGCAAGCTATTTCCTTTAATTGCTGTGCACACAGAAAATCAAATGTATTCTAACAACGCTGATTCATTGGCTCAGCTGTTAAATGCAATTTGTGCATCTCTCTATACAGTTTATTTATCTATTTCCCATCCCTGCACCATCTGAATGCCTCCCAATCTTTACTGAAGTTAACCTTGCAAATATTTCCCCAGCTCCACAGGGCAAATGTGGAAGAATAGCCAAAATCTATTCCCTGTAGCATTCTCCTTAAATGTTTAACTTCCACTGAAAACACAAGTTTACAGGCCAGCATCCTAGGGATATAAAAAACAGCATGGACTAGCATCTGTCATACCAAGAGATGAACTCTTGGCATGGAAATGTCTCATGGGGGAGCTCTGAAGTCAAATAAATAAATTGGGGATTTAGTCTGAATTGGACTTTGCCTAACTTTGCTTATGTGACTGCCCTACTGTCACTAGATCAAATTCTTTGGTTGCTTCATTAGAGGAGTGGAAAGAATATAATGAACCTCTAATTGTGCTGCTGGGGAAAGAAAAAATATTGTTGATAGTCACTGCTGAATACATGTTGATTTCCTGACACGTAGGAGAGCATTTTGCTAGGATAAGGCAGTGCGTTGTGCAAATCTTAGCAAGAGACTTTATGTTACACAGTGTGGCAATAATATCTTGTCCTTACGTAAGATTATTTGTCAGATGAATTTGAAGAGCCCCTGGATAGCCCTGGGACTATTACAATTTTTTTCTTCTTCTTTCAGAGATGTCTTCCATGTTTGTCACCTTCCCTGTTCTCAACACATCCTATTTTTAGGCTGCCTCAGCCATAAAGTACAGCAATGCAGAATTGCATTTCCATATTCAATTAGAGAGATTTGGTGACACAGATTCCCAGAATTCAACATCCAGCCATCAGTTTTTCCCATCCTTCCCTCCCCACAAAATCAGAGAATCCTGGAATATCCTGAGTTGGAAGGAACCCACAAGAATCATCGAAGTCCAGCTCCTATTACAAGTCTGGCTAAAAAACATGAGTCTTTACATGAATAATAAACGTGTTTAGGGTTTGGGCTGCTTGTGAGCAGCTCTCTAAACCACAGTTTCTTGGTGTGTTGTGTGAGCAGAGGGACCAGCAGAGCACTGTTTATGCAGGTCCTGTTTTGGGTTGTAAGGATTGGGCTCTTCTGACAGGCTCCACTTTAGGAGGGACAGTCATGGAATCTCTCTGCTCAGTCTGACAGCTCAATAGCATCTCTACTCTTCCACCTACTTTAATAAAATAATAGGAAATTAATATCTTTGAAACCTCTGTCAATCCTTCAACTGTGATACAGACACAGAAGTCACCTGGGTGAGCAGACAGAGCACACAGAGGAGACCTGATCCCAAAATTTTTAATTTCTGGGCTTTGCCATTTAAAATTAATGTATGACAACTGCAAAACCCAGTGATTCTGGGAGTTATGCGTCAAGTGACGTCAAGTTTTTGTGGTTAGTTTTGACTCCAGAATCTTCCTAGGGTGAAAATGTGAAGTGATTCTCTGGGAACTTCAGAAGTATCTGTAAGTGCATAACTATATACATTTTTTAAGATATACCCCCTTAAAGATCTGCTAATAGTTCAAAACAGCACGGCCTCTTGTTTTGATGTGCAAAGCTTTCAGGTTGACAATAAGAGGATGCTGCAGGTACCTGTAAACATAATAAAAAATGGTTTAAATGGAGCTTATTCAAGGTAGGTGCAGTGTGGAACAAATTTCCCAAAGTTCTTTCAATCAGATCAGTAAATGCATGGTACAAATGCACCAGATGGTGGAGCAACTGTAGAAAACAAAATTATTGAGCTTATATCCCAGTTGGAGAGAACCAGGCATATTTAGAAGGATGGTTTTCAAGAAGCTCAAGTTGTAGTTTAGCTTGAAAGAGTTTCAGGGTTGGCTATAGAAGGTGTTGAGTTCTCTTTTCCTCCTGATTTCAGCACTTAAATACTCCTGTTCAAAACCAACTGGGATATGAAGGTGACAGGGAGTTTTTCTGCTGACCATTGCATAACAAAAGAAAAGTAAAAGGATATCTGATACAGGCAAAGGAAAAACAAAGTGTAGGAGGAAATGAAAGCTTTCTCAGACAATGAACCACCTGCCACAGTGGAACAGACTGTCACAAGGCCCCCACTAAAGTAAGAACTGGCCAGATGCAAACCCTGGTGAAAATCCTTTGTCATGGATAAGGAAAATAACCAAAGTTTTGAGATTAAAACAAAAAAAAAAAAATCACTTCAGCCTAAATAAAAGCCTTCAGGCTTCAAGTCTTAAACTAGACTCTAGCTACTCAGAGAATAACTCTGTGCCTGACCACAGAAATCTTCTATCAACATCTAATGAGGATTTGTACACTTGCGGCTGGACTAACTGGAGACAGACAATGTTCTTTCCAGATCCTGAATTTGATCCAGGGTGACAATTAAAAATCATCCTCATCAGAGAAACCTATGACCTGCTAACTGACTCAAAATCCAGATCAGAAAAGGATTGTTGGAACCAAGGCATAAACCACACCATGACAGACATACTGAGTTTTCATCTAGAGTCTCTCACTTTTTATTTTCTCTGAAATATCTTAACATTAATTAAAGCCTTGTCTCTTTTTATCTTTCTGCCACAAATCATGATCTGTTCCAGTTTGCCTCAACATGATGCTGTCAGCAAAAAGAAGAGGATTTCCTTGTAGGAAATGTCAGCATAATTATATATCTCTCAGGGGAATAAGAATACAGAGGCAAGTCTTGGCAGGGGAGAGGGAGCAGCCACCTCTGCAGTCCCTGATGTCCATGCAACCTGCAGGTGCCATCTCTCTTATCTCTGTTGGTGACAGATGAAGTCAAACACTTTGTCCAATGATGTGCAGAGTCATGTGGGATGAATCCTACCAGGAGCAGTTCTGGCTGTTCTGGTGAATTCTCCTTTTCTGTGTCACAAAAAGCATGTGGACACCATGGAAATGAATGAGCTGCAGCCCAGCCTGCAAAATTCTCTAAAAAATTAACTCCTTGTTAAAAATCAAACAAAGAATCATACAGCCATGGAAGATTTTGGGTTGACATAGACCTTACAGGTCATCTCATTCCAACATCCTGCCATGAGCAGGGACAGCTTCTACTATCCCAGGTTGCTCCAAGCCCCATCCAACCTGGCCTGGAACATTTCCAGGGATGGGGCATCCACAGCTTCTCTGGACAACCAGTGCCAGTGCCTCACCACCTCCACAGTAAATTTCTTTATAGGGTCTCTAAGTAATTTATGAGACTGTTTATATTCTCTGCCTACAATGTAAATGCCTGCATATAACATCATTCTTGTGTCTCTTCAGACTTCTAAAAATTCAGATTAAAAATCCCTTCCTTCCATTACTTGTTAAGCAATTATATCCTTTCAACAATATCTCATTCACATTTATCTTAATTTGTGCCTGAATAAGCACTTGGTAAAATAAAGCCTTTTTTGGACACTTCCACCTCCCCTCTTTCAATTGTGACTATGTTTGCTCAAAGGAGCTCTCACTAAGTTTTTAGACTTATTTGTGGCCCCATATTTGGTCTCAGCAAGTTTCTAAAATTTACCATTTATTTTCAATCTGCTTTCCCTGCTTAATAAGCAAACCAGTGCTCTCACCTCACTCACTCTTTACCCTTCTAGATTTTATTCATGGTGCTTTTTTTGTCAGCGAGGGTCCTACCTCCCTGCTGGTCTTTATTTACTGGCAGCAGCAGCAGCAGCAGCATTGCCTCTGTTAAAATTGTCTCTATGCAAGAGCCAGATCCTGTTCTTTGACAAGGTGGATTTTTTGAGATTTCTCCCCAAGTCTACATATCTGAAATCTGAAAATGCCCTTGCCCCCAAAGAGTGATGGAATTTAAATTTTGTTCAACATGAAAGCAGATCATTCTCCTTCCAGCAAAGCTGAAGAAAAATAATAGTGGCTGATTCTGCTTTTGTGATGAGCTGGTTTCCAGACAAAAGCCACAACCAGAAACTGTATTTTCAAGCAAGAATTTTGTAAGTGGGGGGGAGGTAAGGAATGCCTTCCCTGAACTCCAGAAAATTCAGTCATATGACTAAAAGTGTTTTCTCACTTATTCATGGAATCAGAATGGTTTTGGTTGGAAGGGATTTTAAAAACCATCTCATTCTGGCCCTCCCTGCCACAGGCAAGGACACCTTCCACTGTCCCAGGTTGCTCCAAGCCCCATCCAACCTGGCTTTGGACACTGCCAGGGATGTAGCAGCCACAGCTTCTCTGGGATAGAGGCCCTCTGGGTTACTACACAGCATCTGCAAGGACAATGATTTCTATGTTTAGGCACCAGAATAATGACAGGGTAACAGAAAACATAAAATCATCCTTGCTAACAGCACATCCTCTTGCTGTGGTCAGTTGTCTGAAGACAGAATACAAGCAGATATGACTTCAACATAATGTTCTGGGCAGTGGGATGAGCACATCTTGCTGTGGTCCTACAGCCTTTTAATGTCACCTCTACTATTTTCTGGGACACTGTTCTGGCAGTAGATGCTGAGCACAGAGGCAGAACAGAAAGAAAATCCCCTGCCCTGTAAAGGCTTAAATTCTCACCAGAGGCATGACATTTTTACAAGAAATCTAGTCATAAAGCCAAACCATGTGTTGGTTCTATGTTTATCAGCTTTCATCCCCTCTTTCTTTTTAAACAGCTTCAGGCTGATTTATCAGCACCTCTGTCAGCCTTTTGTTCCAAATTGCCCTTTCCTCCTCCGCTGACTACAGAGGAAAACTCACCTCCTAAGGCTAAAGCTAACCTTTGCCAACTAAAACTGGTTATAAATAGAAAAAGCCATGATATGGATAAGTTGATACATTTTTAATTCATCTCTGGCTACTTCAATTAGCTGCTGTCAGTACAGCCTGTATGTACAGGGAGCTCCATCACTGGCAGAATTCTTGCTGCTGCTGTATGGAGATAACAGATACTGGTTATTTTTTTATTCTTTGTATTGTTCTTTCTGATAATTCTGT
Organism: Cichladusa arquata; assembly: GCA_026413545.1. Classification (NCBI taxonomy): domain Eukaryota; kingdom Metazoa; phylum Chordata; class Aves; order Passeriformes; family Muscicapidae; genus Cichladusa; species Cichladusa arquata. The sequence goes on along the minus strand of JAOTQP010001286.1, from coordinate 147,607,906 downwards.
ATAGGAAATTCAGAAACACTAAAAGCAAGTCTCTGCTTCTGCAAAGTCCCTGGGTTCAAAGTGTTTTAGGCTGATCAGATATTCATGAGAGCAGTGCCAGACTGTTTTATGCTCCTCCAAATCATTTGAACTCAATTTACAGAGCGTGGATGTGTGAGAGAGAAAAGATTAGTCCAATCTTGCACCATTAGCAGCTTGAAAGATCTCAGAGCTGAGCGTGTTGGGGGATGATTTGTCTTAGTTTTGAAATACCCTGTGTGTCAGGGCTCCTCCAAGGTGGTGCAAGGAGATGAGCCAAAGGTTAGGGAGGAGCACAGGAGAAATCAGAGGGGAATAGGGGAATCCCCTTGCTGGACATCATTCCTCCACTCATACAGAATTCACATCCTCTGGAAATGTGTTTACTACAAACTGGTTTGTTCTTGATCTCTGATTAAAAGGGGAAATTTCAGTAGAAACCAATTCTTCACAGGCTTTAAACTTGAAACCAGAAGGATTGAAATACAAAGAAAGTTTAGGAGACTTTCCCTTGGTGTGGGAATTTAATTTTCAATCTGTCATGATACGAGAAGTCACATCGGGGCATTATTAACAGCCAGAACCAAATACATTTCCTAGTACTGGTTAACAATGTGATTCCCACAGTGCCTAAAATAAAAATTCATAAGATCAATCTTCATGTACTACAACTGCTAAACGGTTTAATGAGAAATACCCAGTATTGGAAAGAAAATTTCCTCCGAGGAATGACATGGAAAATGGTCAGTGGGGTAACCAGCCACCACCACAAATGTGGCAGCAGCCAGGACAGGTCACTGATTGGATGGACTATGACAGCCACACTCAGAACTGTACAAAAATCGATTTGTATCCACCTTCTTCTGCAGGAATTCCAGCCCTGGCAGCATCCTACCCTTGATTTATATGAAATGCACTGCTTCTCAAACTCTGCTTCTTTTAGCACTATTTATAGCATGTAATTTAAGGAGACAGGGAGTGAAGGGAGAAGGGAAAGGTAGGAAAGCTATTTGCAAATGAGTCATTCCCCAGGAATGCTTTGACAGGCTGTCAGCAGAGATCTGATAAAGACATCCAGTTAAAATACCCCACTGTGGTTCCAGGTGAAGGAAGATTGACGTTCTGGCGTGTGCACAAGGCAAACTCCACCCAGGAGATGTTTAAACTCTGTGGGAAGCTTTCATACAGCCTGAATGATTCCAAAGTCATTTTGCCTTTTAGCAAATAATGAACATACACAAGAAGGAAGTTAAAAAAGAGAGAAACCTATTTGGAATAATAATCTCTCCCACCAGCATATCACATCAGGCAGGGTTACTAATGAAGTGTTTTCTCCAGTACTGCTCTTCAGTCTCCACAGCACAAGCTGTCCAATCATTAAATATTCCCATCAGAAGAAATCCGGCACTTCCCATGAAAACCTCCTGATACAGAGCCTACACTGCCCTCTGCTTTACTCCTAATGGTTATTCATGATGGTCCCTTGACTCATTTCTTCCCTGACTTAATATTTTACAGATATTTGCAGTTATTGCATTCTTCCTGAGCTGGCATTTAAACCACAGACCACTGCAGGAAAACCCATCAAATTTTCCAGCTGTGTCCCCTTGTAAATGCCAATAACAAAACGCCCTGACAACAACAGTTTTGTCACCTGCCCAGACCTGTTGGTTTTGTGCCTCAGTTTCCCCAGCCTTCAGCAGTGTGCTGAAGACAGAGCTATTATGGACCAAAGTGGATTCCTGTATCCCTGTGAACTTGGCAAACGGATTGGCAAATATGTCCTGGCCATGTTTAACTTACTGAAACAGGTTTATTTCCTGTCCCACCCTGGTGCCCTTTGTGACTCAAGGGCACAACTCTCCCACATCTATGTTGTCTTGAAGGACATGTCCATGTGTTATTTCAGGGTTTGACCTCTGGAACAGCCAATTCACCTACTAAGTCTTCTGAAAAACACAGAATCATGGAATGGTTTGGCACCTTGAAAGACCACCCAGTTCTGCTCCCTTGCCATGGTCAGGGACACCTCAAACTATCCCAGGCTGCTCCAAGCCCCCCATCCACCCTGGCCTTGAACACTTCCAGGGATGGGGCAATGGTTCCCGAGCCTCATCACCCTCACAGTAAAGAATTTCTTTCTAATATCTGATCTAACCTGTCCTCTATTGATTTTAATCGTTTCCTCTTTTCCTATCTCTCCATGCCCTTGTGAAAAGTCCCTTTCCAGCTTTCCAATAAGTTCCCTTTAGGCACTGAAAGGTGCTGTATGTTCTTCCTGAAGCCTTCATTTCTCCAGTCTGAGGAAGAAATTTAAGCATTGAAACACAACTTTTGGTAAAGTTCAGAATAGCCAATTTTCTTCCTAAAACTCTCTTTGTTCTAAATATGGAGAACAGATTTAACCATCTGCCTTTTTTTCTTTTTGAGTGAAAATACACTAAAAGCAACAAGGACAAGCTTTCTGAAAGGAAACAGGTGTTAAACTTGTGGTCTAGAGGTTTCTGTGCACACTCACTCTGAATAATCCTGTTAGGAAAAGAGACAGGAGCTCACCATTTTGTCAGAGCTGCAGGACCCAAATTCAGAAGAAAAAGCCTTGCACAAAGCCTGGACTCCTCAGCATCTCTGCAGGGGTTATCAGAAGTTTTCCTCTTCCAATTTCTGGTTCTTTAAACCAAGTGTTTCAAGGAAATGCCAGAGTGGAGTGCCAGGGATATTAAAGATCTGTCCCAGGATGAAATAACCAGCAGTGGCCACACCAATGGCATTGATGTGTTACAAGCCCAGGGCACATCTCACTGCCACACGTGGCTGTCCTGGACCCCCCACAGACCTCAAGCAGCCCTGGACACCCCTACTCACATCCCACATTGCTGAAGGTGAAGTTTGTCAGCACCACAAACATCCAGCCAGGATTTGTCTCACCTCAAGGAAACTCAATTATGCACAGTGGCATTTAAGCAGCTCACAGGAGGAGCAGAGATTTTTCAAATCAAGAGAGGAACAATGATTTATTGTACCAAAACTGCAACAAACTTCAGACCATCTCATTGTTAATGAGTGTATAATACACACTTATGCAGGACACATAAAAGGAATTCATCAGGCCTCCCTTGACTCTGCTGAACGGTTCAGTAACCTTGGGTTGAATTTACAATCTGTCATTGCCTTTCAAAATGCCATACACAAGAGGAGGACAGAGCCTGGGGAATTGAAGTGCCTAGAGAGGAGAAAAACAAACAAACCAACAAAGCAGCCAAATTTGATCACATTTGAGCTTTTGTTGCTGTTGAAAAATTAATTTTAATTCTCCACACTTGAGTTGGCCTAACTTAAAGGGAAATGGTCATAATGTGAAATTACTCTCAGGCTACTTGAAATGGTTTGATGGATACAGAAATGCCAAGTGAAAAAACAGATTGTGTGCTTAAGCCTGCTTTCCTTGATAGGCCAAACTAAATGAATTAAAAGTAGTGCCAGAATGCAGTTACACTTAACAGCACACTGTTTAGGATTTAAATTATAATTGGATGCATTACCCTCCTTATAAATTTCCTGCATTGTTCTTTTCCATTGGCCTTATTCTTCTATTTTTTTTCTGCTAACCCTGCTAAAAAAAAAATACAAACAAAAACCAAACAGAAAAAAAAAGAAGATGCTAAATCCTGTAAACAATTTTTCTCTTATGCCCAACATTTCCTGAGCTCTATTGAAGCTGTCTTTAGGAAGAAATGTACAGGTTTGTGGTACCTACTATGTGCCAGATGACAGGTCCCACCTCACTTTCTGGAGAAGATTCTGGAAATGTGTGATACTAACTGAAACTCCCCATGGACAGACTGAGTCTCTGGGATTTGTAGGAGCTCACATTGTTCTGTGTCCCTATCCCCACACAGGTTCTGGTGTCCATCTGCATGAAATCAGTGTGCAAAGGCTGAGGTGGGATGGATTATGCTCTGGCCCCCAGTGTGTCCCTGCATCCCACTCCATGTGTTCATCCTCTCCTTCCTCCCTGTGTATTTTCCTTTCACAGCACCAAAGCACTGCTTGCATTTGTAGCAGTAGAGGACACCAAAGAGACCAATTCAGCAGATATTTGAAGAGAAGCCTGTTCAATGAGTTAAAGTTCTTGTGCTCTTACATGCAATTTGCAGATGTCCTTGCCATCCATTGTGTGTGGCTGTTAACTCTGTAAAAATTCATGTAAACCCTTAAGTTCCTCTATCTAGATGTCACAGTTGTCTAGATTTTTCAGTGCCCTCTGACTGAACTTTTGTGATTTGTATTCATACCTTTGAGGTCTGCCAGAATCATCTGCTTTACTTTCAAGGGTTGTGCTTATAGTCACAACAGTCCCTTCTAAATTTCCTTCTTTTTTTTTCAATATTATTCATCTAAGGACAGCTTTCATCCAAGAAAATGTATGTCAGGAGCTCTTGTGATCGAAGAGCTCTTTGGCTGCCCATTTCCTTTGGATCCAGGAGTGTTCATAGATAAAAATATGTACATATTTCTAGAGATGCAGATTTCTCTTTCTATATATAAATATAGAGAGTATAGTATAGAGAGATATTACGCAGAGATTCACTTTACATGCATATATTTATGTATGTATATACAGTGTGTAGATATACATTATGTATACATATAAATTGAATATATTTGTCTATGAATATAGACATTTAAGTGTGTGTAAGGACTAAAAGATTCTTTAACAAGAAATAGAGATGTGAATAATTTAATGTTAAAGGGAATGGAAAATAATAACTGTCAAATGAAGGTTTGGGGTCCCTGACTTCAGAAGACTTCTCAATAAGCCCCAAGGTGTTTGGGATGGGGCAAGATAATTAGGACCATCAGGTACTAAAATGAGGGGAGTGAAAACGTTGGAATATGCAAATAGAGAACTTGGAATAATACTTTAAAGTGAACTCAGTACTTGTTTTTTCCATTATTTCTAAACATATCTTTTTGTCTGTCCTACCTTTTTCCTTTCAAACCTTTCTCAGTTTGTCTTGGATAAACAGGAATTTTATAAATTGAATAACAGAGGCTGGGACAGTAGCAAGACACATCATAACCCTCACCAGAATCCAGTAAAATGGAGAAAATATGAAGATTAGATCAGATTAAAATTTATAGACAAAATCATGTGGAAGGAAGTAAACTGTAATATTCCTTTGTAATCCTGAGCCAGGAAGGAAGAAAGTTTACTGCAATATATTTCTGGAATACCTGGGGCAATACCAAGAGCTCATGAGATTTGTGAGGTGAAAAATACTGCATCATAAGAGGTAGCTATCACCTCTTTTGTCAGCATGTACCAACATGCCTACGATGTATTAGGAAACAGAGGCCCAGGAAAGTTCTACAGCTGTGACAAATTAGAGAAAAAATCTGTTTATACAGATATGAATCAAGGCTGAATGTGAGGGCACAGGAACAAAACAGCAGCAGAAGAAGAGGTGCCAAATGGTGTCTGCTGCTGACACCCACAGCAGCAGGTCATCCAGATCCCAGCACACAACTCTCTGCGATTTCTCCTGACAAGCAGCTCTGGAGCAGACAGTGACTGAATCCTGATGACTCAGAAAGGTGGGTCAGGATAAAGAGATGAATCACTTTCAGCTCCTTATTGGCACAATGAGACACGTCCCAAAACAACAGCATTTACTTAAGAAGAAGCTGTGAAATGTGGGGAGGGTCTCAAAAGTTGATTTCCTTGTCCTCCACTCACTGCATACAGTCCTGGACAGATTCCCTAGAAATAGGTGCCTTAATGCCTGAATTATGGGCAGGCTGTTTAAAATAAAAGCCTCTTAGTGCTTGTGAGTGTGATTAGTTGTATTTTATGTAAATTAATCCATCTTTGTGTGAAGTATCCCATTAAAGTACACTGCTGCTGGAGTGCTGTGGTATCATTTTCTACAGGACTCTCTCAGGAACCTTTACCTCCAACAACGTGGGCTGGTGGGAGGAGAGAAAGAAATGAAATTGGACAAAGACTGAAAACAGTTAAAAATGAAAAAACAAAAGCAGGTCATTTTTTTTTTTTTTTTTTTTTTTATATAGGGCACTATATCAACTGAAACAGAGAACTCTCTGAAATTTTCTGATCTGAGCCCTCTTTGGAATATGGTGATGCCCAAGAGAAGTATTTGTCTGAGAGCTCAATTTCCTGTACTACCTCACTACATAATGTCTCCTGGCACTTACCTGCTACCTTCCTATTCACAGTCAAAATGTATCACAGTCAGTACATCTCAATCACTAATATTGGAATCATAGACTGCATAATCTGATTTTGTTTTTCTTGTTTGGATAATTTCCGGTTCCATAGATATTTCAATGAAAATAATCACATTTGTAGAATCACGGAATGATTTGGGTTGAATGGATTTTAAAGATCATCTCATTCCAACCCCCCTGCCATTGGCAGGGACAGCTTCCACTATCCCAGATTGCTCCAAACCCCATCCAACCTGGCATGGAACATTGTCAGGGATGAGGCAGCCACAGCTTCTCTGGTCAACCTCTGCCAGGGCCTCACCACCCTCACAGGGAAGAATTTCTTCCTAAGATAAACTTGCTTCTCTGTCAGTTTGAAGCCATTCCCCCTTGTCCAGTCACTACACCTCCAGAGAAAATGTCCTTCCCCATCTTTTCTGCAAGCCCTCATTAAACACTGGAAGGTGTTCTAAGGTCTCCTTGGAATCTTCTCTAAGCTAAACAAAACCAATTCTTTCAGCCTCTCCTCGTGTGGGAGGTGCTCCAGCCCCTGATCATCTTCATGGGCTCCTCTGATCCACTCAAGCTCTTCGTGTTTGTGAGGGGCAGACAAAGAGCTGTGTGCAGATCCACTTGCCATGATTTCCCTCAAGGATTCATACCCAGCTTCCCCATTGATCAGGGGAATTACATGGTAATTTTGGTAACTGTGTTAAGGTTCCTCCAGGTACCACAATGCTAGAAATGTCTAGAAAAATATATAAATGTGATTTGGATTAAGGGAGAATCACACTGGACTTTGCCTCCTGATAATGAGTCTACTTTCTGAGAGCCAGAGGCATTAGCCTTGTTCTCCTATTTCTTTGTTTCCCTTTCATCCCAGTCCATCACTGTTCATCTCTTCACCTACCACAGTATGCTGAGAAAAAATTTCAAAAGCAGGGGAGATAAAAGTTGTTATGCTCCAATCTGATCACAAAAACAGGATTGGCAAGGGGATCATACAGCCACAGGACAGGTCATTCCCACTGGATGAGGGTGGCAAATATGTTCCTGAATTTCCCCTTTCTTTCAGTTTGTTTTTGTTCTGCTGTCCTTTCCACATAACAAGTCAAGCTGGCAGGTAGCAGAGATAATTCTAGCTGACAGAAGCACAGCAATACATTTTAAAACTTTCACCCAGCTTTCTCTGCTTGTACATCTAATAATCACTTTCTCCAGTCCAGAGGAGTTGGCAAGTAACACACTAATACTTGGAGTTCTTACATCTCCCCAAGTGAAAACAAGAATTAAAATGAAATAACAAAAACTCAGAAAACATGAAGACTTACCAGCAAAGGTTTGCCTTTGCACTCCCTTTCAATCTCATTTTTGGCTCCCAAGGAAACAGTAGGAACAGGGAACTGATAAATAGAGTTTGACCAAAGCAGCCTTACCTATTTAAATGTGAACATGGTGGCAGCAAACCACTCACTGGAACAGTCCCAAAAGAGAAATGTCATGAGCCTTGTACTAATTTAAAATTACAAATTACTTGGAGCTGGTAGCTTACCCAATTTTATAGTGGAGGCTAAAACTGAGCACAGATTGCTGGATCTATCTATAGTTATCCACCGGATCATCAGGCAGAAATGCATTTCACTGACACTTGCTGTTTGCTTAATATAATCTCTTATTGACCACCTGGCATTGCCACTGTGTTTTCTTCTGATTTACACAACACAACTTTGCAATGGTATGTTCACACACCCCCCCCCAAGAAAACCTCAGCATATCTGTTTTCTTTTGTTAGGAGCAAATAAATTATGATCATTAATGAATTCTTTCATAAATGCATTGCAAACCCATTTCTTACTTCTCTATAGGTAATGACACTCGTGGTCTCATGTCTGTGATATCCAAGAAATACAGTCTGAAATCAAGATCCTGCCAGAAGGCTCCCATTGTTAGACACATGCTGATGTGTTCCACTTCTGAAGGAGCTGGTTTATGCTGGTTTATTCCATTTCTGAATCTGTTTTTCAGAGAAAGGTGACTGGACTTATGAGCAGGGACTTGTGGAAATTAGTAAACCAAATTTCCTTTATCAACTCATTCCCACTTAGGTGTTGCCATTTCTTTTTATGAATGTGCCAGTTTCTTGAGCTGTATGATAGGAATGTCAACAATCACCTGTTTCACAGGGTGTTACTCAAACTCTGTGTACCCTTGTTAATACAGTCTTTGTCCAGGTCTGCACATCCCTGGCAAAAGCATCTGCACAGAGCTGGCAAAACAAGGTGTGCATGAGGCATTCAGTGGCACAGAGCCTCATATCTGGGCAAGGCTATCTGTGTGCACTGAAGGCAGATAGACTGAAGGCAGTTCACATGGAGAGATAACAAGATCAACAGCAAACCCTGCTCAGCTCTCAAACAGACCTGCTTTCACACCTACATCAGTGATTGTGTAATACACCAAACCCCATCACTGTTGCTGCTGTTTATAGACAAAACCAGTCTTGGCAGATGATGAAAAGACAGGAGTGGGATTAAAGGAGAGGCTGAAAGAGATTCTATTGGTTGATGCTTAGTGAACAGGAGCCCTGATCCCATGGCATCAGCACATCTGCACAGGCTTTCAGGAGAGTAACACCCTGCAATCCATAGCTATGCTGGAAGTGATTTCATTTCTACATTTCTGCATCAGGCCAGATGCATGATTTAAGATTCTGTAAAGAGAAAGAGAGAAGTTTTAATAATGTACAGGACACTAACTATTTTATTGTATCATAAGACAGGAATCAAAAGTGTTTTGATTATAGAAAATCAGAAAATTTGTGGAGGGGAAGTATTAGATGCACTAGGGCTCTTCAGTTTGGAGAAGGAATGCAGATCAAATCCCAATGACTTGAAGCTAAATCCACACTACTTTCTACTGGAAGTTAGTAATTACTTTTTGTAAGGTCGAAGATGATTAGACTGTAGCAAATTCCCTGCAGGAAGTGGTGAATTCTTGATGTGATTTGTCACATCAAATTTTGATGTCATTTTAGTCCAACACAAATAAGTGGAGTCAATATTTGGCTACCAGGGTGAATTCCAGTGGAAAAACAGACTCTTCATTTGTGGATTATGCTGAGCCTTTTGTATTAGAAAAGTGAATTTTAATGGGAATGCTTTCCCAGTTTCTGGAGTGAATGCTAGCAGCCCAAAGAACAGTTTTAAGAGGTTTACATGTTGAGTGTGGGGAGAGGGCATTGTTTCCTGTAATGAAATGCCAGTTCCTTACAGGAGGAAGAAAATTATTTTCTGACAATCCTTTTGTCTTGTACTGTCTATTCAAAAGCCAGAACATCTTCACTGCTCCAGTGCCATGTAGCAGTACCTCTGCCCTGGGATAAAAGCATCCAGTGACTACTCTGTCAAACACCAGGCAAAAAAGCCATCCACGAGGCAAGCTCCTGTATAATTTTTTAGTCTTGTGATTTATCAATTTAAGTGGCTTGTTCTTCCTTTGTGGTTTATTCTTAGTCATCCAGTTCCCTCAGACTCTGTAATTTGACCTTTTTCAGATATCTCAGCCTGCATAATGGTGCAGGAACATCATTTTCCTATGGCTCATAGGACAGAGCTGAAGAATGAGAGAACTGCAGGTGATGCATAAATCTGTCAGATGGCAGCAGTGAATGTTTATAAATCTTTATGGATTTAGAATACACATTTCTTGTTTCATTAGAGAGTGATGATTTACAGATTTCCAGATTACAAGGAGACTAGTGATGTGTATCTGGACCCTGCTGACACACATCTCCTATTACATGGTGGTTGACTACATAAAAAATTAACTTCCCAGTGGCAACACTTTCTGCAACAGCTGCTGAAGGAAAATCAGTGATGGGTAAAGGACTCTTCTATGATTTCAATCAGAGAATTTAGACATAGGAAGCACCTGGATTTCTTCAATGACAGGGTGTATATTTTTGTTCTTGTTATGCAAACACAGAGAATATCATTAGAACTCCATGAAATCTGATAAGAATATGCATTTCTTTTCCAGTAAAGATATCTGAACTTTTCCCACAAAGCTTTTCCAGATTTTTTTAACATGGACAGAGTGCATTTTAGGCTCACTTGGGCCAAAATATTCCCAGTTAATTTCTCCTGGGAAATAACAGCAGAGGTTCATGTCAAACAACTCAGAGATTTATAGTTGAAAATCTCAAAAGACTAAAATGATGTATTGGTTTTCTGGGTCCACTTATAATAACCTGGAATGACTTATATGTTTTATTATTGGAATTGCAATGTGTGTGTGTATATATTGCTGATATGAATGAGCATTAGATGCACAGCATATACATCCACCAATAGGACTGAAATATATACATATCCATCACTACAAAATGAGAAATTGGTCCATACTGGTTTGAGTTTTCCAAGTAAAAAGAACCAATAAATACAGAAAATTTTGCTGAATGAGGCCTAAAACTTTTTTTTACATTTTTTTAAATGAAAACTTAAGCTGGACTTTAAGGCACCAGATGGACTGCAACATGGGATAAATCAGGGAAAGATGATTGTTAGCAAGGATGATAATAAATGGCATAAAGGAAGCTGCTATGCAAAAAGAGGTAGAAATGACAACCCACAGCTTGTTTAACTGTATTATGGCTCAGCTCAACTATCAAGTTACATTAAAATGCATCTCCTTAATGTTAGGGGTTTTTCCGTACTATACAGAATGAGGTGTCTAAAATGGGAGCTGAAGGATGATCACCATACCTGGGATTTACTTTGCAGTTTCCAACTATCGTGCTATACTCATCTTGACAGGAATATAAATAAGTAGGCATCCTGACAGACTCTATTTATGAAACAGAGCTGAGAAGTGATCCTAAAACAAAAGTTAAAGTTAAGTTGTTTGTTTCTTTTCCTAAGTCATGTTTATTTTCATTTGTTCCAGAAAAATATTTCTCAGATGATATAAATCTGACAGTAAGACTGCCGAAACATCAATCTCCATACTTGCTGCTCTAGGATCACTGGAGAGTCACAATTACCCATAGCAGAGGAGGGAGATCAGGCAAAGAAAAAATGGTCAGGGAAGGGATGGATGAGGTCTATCTGGCTGAGTTGTCACCTAAATGGACTGAGGCAATAACAAGGAAAAGAAGGATGTTTTTTGTACTATCATCCTGCTAGTGCAGGCATCCCAGTGCCCCATTACAGTCTATAATACAGTGCACAATTTCCAGAGATAAGAAAACTCAGGCTCATCACAAATACAAAAAATTAGACAAAGTGAGTGACCTTCAAAGTTTAAGGTTTAATTCCTACTGATTCCAGGCTCAGACACCTCACATTCAAATTTAAGCATCTAACCGAGGTAGTTTATAGAACCACCGTATGGTTTGGGTTAAAGGGATCTTCAAGTTCATCTCATTCCAACCCCCTGCCATGGACAGGGACACCTTCCACTATCCCAGGTTGTTCCAAGTCCCATCCAACCTGGCCCTGAACACTTCCAGGGATCCAGGGGCAGCCACAGCTTCTCTGGTCAACCTGTGCCACGTCATCACTACCCTAACAGTAAAGAATTTCTACCTAACACTTAATCTAAATTTCTTCCCTTTTAGTAGAGCAGCTGCTATAGGTACCTTCAGAGGTTAAGGAGTGGTTGACACTAAGATAATTAATTTAATCTTCACTTCTCTCCAGTGATCAGAGAGAGCTGGAGGTGACTAAGTTAATTAGAGGCTCCCATTTAACATCTCATAGCTAATATGTCTTGAGGCTGTGAGTCCTGGCCCTTCATAAGGACCTGGAGCAAAACAATCGGCTGAAGTTAGCACCAGCAACCAGGAACAGAGCCCATAGTCTTCATGGATGCTCCAACCATTGGATCATCGCCAGTTTTCTGTACAACTGGGAGAGAAAGCCACCAGAGCCAGTCCCATCAGATGCTTCCATTCAGTGAATTTACATTTCAGCATGAACTTTTCATACTGACAGGTTGCATGCACACTTTGCTGCCACAAAGAAACTCTGCTCAAAGGCTCTAAAGGACTTAAACCTAAAGCTTATTTCATTTCTGAGTTTCCATCTCTAAAACTTCCTGTGAATTTTTCTCTGAGGCTGACAGTAATTTAGCAGCACTGTTACAGAATTTGAACTTCCCCAGATGTTGTTGGCTCCTCTCTGCAGACTGTCAGGTGCTGTGCTTTCCCCAGTCCCTCACCGCTTGTTGCTGTTTGCCCCTCAGGTTTGATTGCTTACTTTTGCCTGCATCAAGACAGAACATACTGTCACATCCATTAAAATTAATTAAAAAAAAAAAAAAAAACAAGAAAGAACTGCCAGGCACTACCTGGATGATTGTTTTACTAGTTATGCAGCTTTATGCAGCCATATGCTCAAAGGTTAAGAAAGGAGAGGCATCTTTGCTAGCTGCTATTACTGGATTTATCATCAACTGCATGCTCTTTATGAAGGCCTCACTGGAAGACTTCCAACAAATACTTAAAGGGACATCAAAAATATGTCTTCAAAATAGGTGTAACTGTGTACATAACATTTACACGGATCCCTCTTCAGACAAAAGAGATTTATTCAACTGTGGATTTTATGCAGAGCTCTACAGGACACTAAGAGTTGGCTTTTGCACCTCTTCCTTATGCATATTTTAGGAGCAGAAGCATCATTGTCACATCAAGTCTGACCAAAGCACAACCAAAATTCTGGTATCAAATACACACAGTTTTCACAAACATCATCACAGATAATCAAGTTCTGTTTAATATATCCGTCCATTATCTGAGACACCTTCAGTTTGATTGCAGTTGACATAAAGTTGGTTGGGGGTTTCAATGTGCTCTGCAGAGGGCTATGGACAGGATAGATAGATGGTGAGAGGCCACCAGGATGAGGTTCAAGAAGAGCAGGACCTGGATCCTGCCATCGTTTCACAAGAAGCCCCTGCAGTGCCCCAGGCAGGGTGCAGAGTGGCTGGAAAGCTGCCCAGTGGGAAAGGCTCTGAGGATGCTTTGGCTGATAGCGGCCAAATGGGAGCTGGCATGTGCCCAGGTGGGGAGGGAGGCCAGTGGCCTCCTGGCCTTCTGTGTCAGCACTAGTGTGGCCAGCAGGACCAGGGTGGTGATTGTCCCTCTGTGCTGGGCATGGGGGAGGCCACACCTTGAGTGCTGTGTGCAGATGTGTGCTCGTGTTCAGATGCAATTAGTGAGAGATGTCTTTGCCCGAATTAAGGTGACAACAAGACCATCTACTAAAGTCAATAGGAATTTTATTTAACAATAAATGAGGGATAGAGATATAGGGATGGAAAGAGGGGAAAAAGTAGGGGTGGGGTGTGGTGGGGAAGATCAGAGCTGAGGTGGAGTAGGGAAGAGATCAAAGAAAGAACAGTCCAAGGGGCTTGGCTCTAGCTCCATTCCGTTGCTCCTTCCCGACTTTGAATTCTCTGCACTGGTCCCAGAGAATTCTTGTGAAGGTGAAGACCCCGGGTCATCCATCTGGAATTAACATCTTTCTCCAGTCCCTGTTGCAGATATCCAGGGAAGCTTTTCCATGTTTACCATGTGAAAGGAGGATTTGCTGACACTTACCTATAATGCAGTAGCCAAAGGAGCATTTCTCAGCTCCTAAACACCCCTCCGGAAGGCAGAGCAGGGATGAACCCTCTCCCAACCAATGCTGCCCAGGTCTAAAGTCAGATTCTGTGGGGTTCTAAAAAGCAGCGCTGTCATCCATCCTCAGATGGTTATACGGGACCATGCTACCTCGCTGTTGGCATGGGGTGAAGGGCTGGGACTGGCAGGAGGACCAACAATTGGCAGACGGTCAACATGGGCTCAATCCATACATCCATCAGTGGCTACCCAGTGTTTGTCTCCCATTGCAGCTGTTGCATCCAGGAGCTGCCGCTGCCCCTGGGAGCCAGATGTCCAGAGGGTGAGCCGGAAACATAGAGTATCATTCCGGTGGCAGCAAACGACCTCACTCCTCTGGCTGCCCCCTGAGGCAGCTGAAGGAGAAAAGGCGGCGCAGAGCCCGCCGGGCCGTCTTGGCCATGGAGCGCCATGGCCGTGGGGCCGGGGGCTGCGGGACGGCTGCGCTGCCAGCGGGGCCAGCAGGAACGCTGCGTGCCAGGGCCTGGGCAGGCACCGGGCAAGATCCTGCCTGTGCCACGGCTCCACAGGGCTCTTCCTGGGGAGGGGAGGCCTGGGCACAGCCAGCCTGCATCTGTGCTGCATTGACCTCATTCGCTGCATTGGCAAGTGAGGGGCAATCCGCAAACATCTTTGCCTCTTTGGGCAGTGCCACAGGGAGAGGCTCACTGTGCTCCTCATCGCTGAGATCGCTGTCTGGAGAAGGAGGTGCTGGCTCTGACTCTTTGTCTTGTGGTGGACGGGACAAAGGGCTCTCGGTGTTGCTGTCCCTCTGTCCTGCCACTTCTTCTTGCTTCCGCTTCACCAGCAGCTCGTTTAAAAGAGTTTCCAGGGGCAGTGAGTCATCAGACTCATACCCCAAGACATCAGGAGACATAAGCTCTGAGGAGTTTTGTGTCTCTGCAGTGGCGTCTTTGCTCACGATGCAAGTGCTGTGTGGCACTGAGGGGTCTGCAACTGGTTCTGGGGTGGGAATGGATGAACCCCAGAGGATGCAGCTGGAGGTCATGGGCCGTTGTCCACTTCCTGTGGAGGAGGAGATGTCTTCAAATAGCTCTACATACATTATTTCATCCTCCTGCTTCTCCATCTCCTCCTCCTTTGCTGGCATAAGACACAGCAAAGTATCAGGCCCCATGTAGAGCTGATTGTGCTGTGCAGCCTGCTTATCTGGCCAATGAATAGCCCTCTCCTCACAGGCGCATCCAGACAAAGAAGAAGCTGAGGAGCCTGAGGTTTCCTCAAGCTCTGTTGTGAGCAAGCACTTGCTTTGCCCCTCGTCCGACGCATCTCCACCCAGGGCAGAAGCTTCTGCATCCAACTTGTTCTCTTTCAAGAGGGAAAGCAACGCACTCTGCAGGTCGCTTTCCCTCACTCCTGCAGCCTCTGTTTCTGGGAACTCTTCCTCCTCCAGCTGTTCTTTGAGCTCCTTTAGAGAAGTGTCCCAGGGCTGCAAGGTTTTAGATACAGAGCTCTGCTCTGCCGACCTGGCAGGGGACAGGAGCTCAGTGCACATTGCTGCCTTTTCTGTGGAGCCTTTGGTTGAGGTGGAAGCAGCGAGCAGCTCCTGCGGCGTTGCAGCCGAAACTTGGTGGACACTAGCCTGCTCCTGGGTGCAAGTGGACATGATGGACATGTCTTCCGAGAGGCATGGCCTGAATCCTCTAATAACATCTCTGTACATGCTGTCGCCATGCCCTTCCAGCACCTTCTGCATCTCGGAGGGCCAGTGACACTTCCAAGACGGCCGGGTCCCCGTTCGGAGCGGCGCGCCGCGTGCGGGTTGCAGGGGTGGCAGGCGCTGGCCCTGCCTTGCCGCTGACCCA